>JAJOOR010001673.1:0-23279 GCA_036250505.1 Solanum acaule
AAACCCAGTGTTTCATGAACGCACTAAGCACATTGAAGTTGACTGCCATTTTGTGAGAAATCTGCTTCAGACAGGTCTCATTTCATTACATCACATAACCTCTGATAATCAGCTGGCAGATATATTAACTAAGACACTGACTGGAGTCAAACATTCTACAGCATTGAGCAAGTTATCAGTGTTCTCCACACCTCCAACTTGAGGGGGGGTCTTATGATTTAGCTAATTATAATATTAGTCTGATTAGTTAGTTAGTATAATCAATTAATTAGTTAGAATAGTTAGTTAGCCAGCTGTCAATTCTGTTACTTTTCTGTTAGTGTGTTAACTCACTAGTTGACACTTTTCTCATTGTATAAATACGTACTATCTCTATAATGGAAATCAATTTTGTTCTTCCCCAATTCTGCATCTTCTTCTCTGATCTGTTCTTCAGTTGTATCCATGGATGTTTAAGCCATGGTTATGGAGCATTCTTCACAAGTAGTTCGTAATTTGAGAGAGGCAAGGGGTTAATCTTTTCTCAGCTTTTTTTTATTAGTAGTATTATTGTTTAATAATAATGGCATAGTTTTTTCTTTGTTTATTATTTTTTTTGTTGTGTATCCTGTTATTTTTTTTTATTTTTTTGCATTATTTTCTTGTAATCCTACTTTGGATAGTTTTCATTTTGACGCAAAATTTTTTTGAAAACAATATCTCTATTTCATAAAGAAAGCAATAAAATATGTGTACATTATATTATTTCTCAAATTCTACTTGTGATAATCAACTAGGGTATGTTAAGTTCTCCCGAATTTTCAAAAAACACTTTAACTTTGCAACCGTCCTATTACCCCACTAAATAATATTGAATTGATATTATTATATCATTTTTCGATTAGCCCCAGATTTTAAGAAGCAAGTGTGTTCACACACCAAATCATTACATGACACGTGTTAATTTAATTAATATATATTTTTCATTCTAAGTTTTTCTTTATCTTTTTTTCTTTATTTCTCCCTCTCTTACTTTTTGACTTATTTTAATTTTGATTTCATTTTAAACTCCACTTCATCTTCCACACACCCCTCCCCCACGTCAAGTTGAACCTCTCTCCCATTTTTTTTTCTTTTCTTTTTCTTCTTCATCTCCAATCAAATTCTTTATTTCAATGTTTTTTTATAAAAAATAATTATGCTATTTCCTAGACTTTATTGAATTATTGATAACAAAACTAATTATTTTTCTAAGAAAATTTAAAATTTTGAAGGTATCAACTTCAAAATTAGAAATGATAATTTTAAAAGAATCAATGAATTCCCCGAAAATTGAAAGAACTTGATTGAAATCGAATAAAAAAAAACTATATATGATACCTCCTAATCATCTTGAAATCTAATGGGTTTATCAAATGTTCAAAATGTAAGAAAATATTTAGATAAAGTTTTAAAATTAAAGAGAGTAAAACTAATAGTAGTAAAAAGTGGATGATGAAGTTGTGGTAAAAATGGATGACATTGAGAATGAGAAGTTTCAGTGGAGATGACAATGAATTTGTGACGAAGAAAGAAGAAAGAAAAAAATAAAAATAAAAAGTTAAAATAATAATAATAAAAAATTTATAATAAAATACTTGTAAAAATAAAATTATATTAATTATTTTAAGTTTGCTTACTCTCTTTGAGAGAGTGCACCCACTCTCTATGTCGGGTGGACAAAAAATGATGTAATAATATCAGTTCAAGATTGTTTAGTGGGGTAATAAGACGCCCGCATAGTTAAGATATCTTTTTGAAAATTCAGGTCAAGTTCAGGTGTCACTTTATGTCTTTTCTCTATAAGGAATACTGATATTAAGACTTTAAAGAATCTAAAATCAACGAAGTGTATAAATATCCATTTTTGGAGTCGTCATTTAATTGATGTTTGTTGCATAATATTTTTATAAGTTTATCCAATTTTGGAAATAATTTAGGCATACGCAATTGAGGTTGAAAATTCGCATAGAAGTGCATGTAAAAATTGTCTTAAATCTTATGCATGAGTATCTCAATTTGTTTTTGTCAAAATTATTTGGAAAAATTACTTTATTACACTTTTTTTTTAATCTTATTTTCTATTATTCCCTACCATTTTAAAAAATTACTAAAATTCCTTTTTTCCTCAAAATTTCTCCTTTTTCGGATACATTACTTTTCCAAATCAACTCCACAATTTATCTTTCTATTTTTACACCAGCAATTACCTCCATCAATCAATTTTTGAATTTCAAATATTTTTTCTCTCCAGTCAATCAATTTCAACTTCCTGATCAATAGGTAGTTCTCCTTCTTCTTCTTCTCCAATTTTTAGTTCATCATTTTTCATCTTTTTTTTTATAAATATTTTCATCTGCAAAATTTCGATACTCATAAATGATGCTCCATCTTTTAGTATTGAAATTACTCAATTAATCTCATCTAATGTAATCCGTTGCTTAATTTTGACAACGAAGATTTTGAAATCGAAGGTGGAAAAACACTCAAAAAGAGAAGAAGAAAAAGATCAAGTTATTCGTGTTTATGGTAAGGGCTTTGGATCGAGATCCATAGGTGACGTCATTATTAAAAGTGGAAAAAAACTACTAGAGTTGATATAGAGCAAAGGAGAAAGTGTAGAAAGATTTCTTCATCATATTTTTTTGCTTTCAACAAATCAGATTATTGATTTTTTTTTTATTTTTCGTTGTTTATCTTTTTCTGATATATATGGGTTCTCTGTCAATCGTTTAATATTGGTCTTACCCAACTAGTTTCACAAACGGAAGATCTCGTCCCTCGTGTTTGTGATTCGAAATTGATGAAAGATGCATTGCAAGTTCTAGATTACTCATTGAGAAAGATTCCAAAAATAAAAGGGGAAGCAAAACGTGTTACTAAACATTCTTCTCCACGCAAGGTTCATATCTTCAATGTATCTAGTTGATTTTGATTCTTAATTTAATGTATATTGCCTTCGTTTCAACTTTATGATACATTACAATTTTATCATGTATAATGTATCGTGTTCAAATATTATGTATATGACACATAACTACGTCAAATTGTCTAATTGACTATGTATTAGATGTTGTTATGTATCTGCAATATTGTTTTATAACTAAATGAGTGTTTATCATACTCATAGTTTATCATAACTAATTTTTTTGATTTTTTGTTGTTCAACTTTGTCTGATACAAAAAAAAAAAAAGGAGTAGAACATGTTGCTAAACATCCTTCTCTATCCAAGATTTAGTTTTTTAATGTATCTAGTTGATAATGCATTTGTTTCAACTTTATGATACATTAAATTAACCTTTATTAGTGTTATCACTGATATCATACATCACTGCTACAATAGATTTCGTTGTTATGCAATGTATCATGTTTATATTTACGGTATTGATACATAATCATGATGTTATTGAATCTTCAATTAGTGTTTATCATGTTTAATATAAATGTATTTGAGTATAAACACCACTTAATGTATCATTTAGATGAATCAAGTTATATAACATATCTTCAATCTTGATACATAAATCATAATGTTCTATAACTGGAGCATTGTGTATCAGATCCAACAATAAGTATATTATACATATCAATGACAATCTTTTACTACCAGATACATATACCCAAAATTATTCAATTTTATGAGCACGATACATAAATACATAAAAATTGATACATGTAAATCTATCAAGTCTTTTTGTTTTCTACTTTGAAAGGATCTTCGATGAACTTGAAGATTCACAAAAGAAATCGTTTGTCCAACAACAATTCCATCACTTTTATATCCTTCATAACTCACCTCACTTAAACAAGGGGGTCGAAGCAATTTGAAATTTTGAATTTCTCCGTTCTGTTAGGATTTGCATATAATTGAAAGTAAGAAGAAACGTAAGAAGATCAAAACATTCATTATGTATCTTATGAAATTTTCAAATAATGGATGAAACAGAGAGAACGATGAACTGGAAGAAGAAATTTGAATTTTGATTTTTTTTGATTTGTTACGCTCTATGATTTAATTCTTGACAGTAATTTGGAATGGAATAGCACAATTTATGGGATCTTAATTTGATTTTTCAGTTTTTTCCCTTAATTAGCGCAACGGATGGATACTATGAGATCTTAATTTGATTTTCAGATTTTTTTTTTTCCCCTTAATAAGCGCAGCAGATTGATACATAATGTATCAACAATAATGTATCCGGATCCTTATTATGTATCCGGATTGCCTAAAAAACATGGGATTTATGTAATTAGAAAAAAAATAGGGATAGAAGGTAATTTAGATTTTATATGGGATTTAGATAAGTTATACAAACTATTTTTGTTCTTCGAAATTCAAATATTCAACACCCAAATCTATTTCAAATAAACCCAATTTTAAACATAAGTTTCATATACAATAAAAAGATCAAACTTCAATGAACAATTTGTCAAACAAACAATAAATCTTACAAACTCATTATCATTTATATTATTTGAGTTTCAAATATACGTGACTGAAACACATGTTAAAATTGTCTAAAATTCAAGCGTGTACATTGGAAATTCTCGTTACATAAAAATTCGTCTTGACTCAAAATATGACAAACAAATTGAAATGAACAAAGTACAATATTAGAGAAAGAATAAATATTAAGGTCTAAAATCTAAATATGCCACTAGCCTAACTATATATACAAGTCCGAAGCCAAAATGATCACCATTCATTTTAGAGAAAATGTCAACACGAACCATCCTTTTGACCACCTAGAATTTTTTGTCTCCATTGCTGAAATTTGAACCACATACCCACTTAATTGACTATTAGATGAAGTTCAAGTGGCCGATAGTAATTAACTCATTCACTTGTTATACCATTTGTGAGGGGTTCTAATAAGTATGGAGGTTTCATGCATGCTTTGGAATATTTTTTAACAATAAACACATTCGATTTTGCGAAACGATTTGTCACATGACTTCTTGTTAGAGGTCCACGCCATCAAATTAAACTGGTTAAATATTTAATTAAAATCAAAATGAAAATCCAAATCCATTAATGAGGGTAACTTTACAAAGAGTGTACCATTATAATAAATGTCATTATTGTTATACATAAAATGTTGTTATAGAAAAGCAAAACATAATGTAAAATGTTTGATTTTGGAAAAAATCCGATTGTTATAGTAAAATGATGTTATAATGAGATTTGACTGTATTTGAAGTGAAATAGTGACTTTGACTGACAAAATTTCCATTTTTTTTTCAAGTGAAATACATGTCCAAACGCACTACAAAATCTACACAAATTGAAGTGGATCAACACCTCCTCAACCACTGGGTAATATGTCTGCTGGGACCATTTTAGATTAGAAATAGTAGAATTCCAAAACTATTTTATGAGTTTGGATATCACAATTTCTATATAGGGAAATATTTCATTATAAATTGTGATAAACATATTAAGCCAGATAATAACTGCAAACTCAGTAGTAAGATATACTATACAAAAATATACACCTGTAAAAATTTCTAGCCCAAGTCAGTAGCTGGAGTTCAAAATGAAGAACAAAACACTGATAAGTAAAACCCAGAAAGACGAGAAAGAACTCCAGATACGTAGAGCTGATCCTGAAAACGTTGTATATAATGTATATGAATAAATACCTATAGTTCTGATGTAAGTTTGCAACCCACCGCGAGGATTGATCAAAACTTTTAGCACTTTGTCACAATGCTGTTTCTTGCTGTGATTGTTCCTCTTCACCTCTCTTTAACAGAGGCTGAAAATTGAACCAAGGCGATGTCTGTATCTGCAAATTTCGTCACTGGCATTGTGTTAACAAAGTAAGGGAATGAGATCTTAAAGAAAGTAGGCTTTGGCGTGGAGGGACGGCTAATATATCCAATTAATTCCTGTACAGCAAGTACATGGAACTTTGGGGGTCCCTTTAGTGCAATGTTATGAACACGGTGTTCATAAATCTTTCCATCTTTGTCTAGTTTGTATTCTGAAGTGCCATCAAATCGACCACGGCTCTCCCATGGAACACGGGGAATGCCATGAACAGTCCATCGGATCATGATCATGCCTTCCACCGGCTGCCATACACTAACAATATCTATCCACAAAGCCCTAAAAAATATCCTGCCATGAAATCGTAAAGCCCAAAAGATCGATTTATAATTCTCAATGCCAGTAAAGGTGTTGAGGGGATCTTTGAAGACTATATCATCCCTGTAGAGAATAGAAGAACACCATCAAGAAATAGAAATATTATATCACGACAATAACAGCATCAATAACATTTGCACCTTAATCCCAAAGTAGTTGAGATCACCTAATGAATCCGTTATGTTCATTCCGCTTTATTTGAGCCGGTTCCATTTCAGTATACATTATTTGTCTTGATCATCTAAAACTAGAGGTTCACCAATCTCACCTTATTACTACACTGACATACAAAACTAAAGAAATTGAAAAGACTACAGAATGACATAACTTCCATGAATAAAGGAACCTTTTGGATGCACCGAAATAAAGTGATAAATTACTACTCCTCTACTGAATAAAGTACATCTCTACACCCTAAAAGCTTTCCTATTTCTTTCCTTCCAGGCTCACATAAGATCTAGCGGCCCCAAAACAACTGCACCAGCTGGCCATTACCTCTTTTATTGTGCCAAGCAACACCCAAATATACCGAACCAACGTGAGAATTTCCCACCAGTCTCAAAATTACCAGATGATGAATAAGGAGATCATCAATGTCTTCACCTGAATTCTTGCACATAAAGCACCAACTAACATAGGTAACCTTCCTCTTTCTCAGATTTTCGGTTGGCAAGATCAGCCCTCTAATTGTTAACCGAGTGAAGAAACACACCTTTCTCATCTGTGAGATCCAAAAAGGACCTATACGGTAAACAACATCCTCCCTTTTCAGGAGCTTCTCATAATAGGACTTAAGAAAGATCACCACATTATTCCCCACCCTACATCTTGACTATCCTATGGTGCACTTTGTTTGTGGAATAACTCGACCGAACTTTGAATTTCTGCAACATCCAAATCCTGAAAATTAGTCCTAAATCTCAAATCCCTAAAGACTTCACTACCTTGTAATCTTTGGGCCTATTGGACTGTCATAACCTTTTGGCATGATATCCTGTTGATGGGAAAAATGATGCAAAAAGTGCTGTCCCCACACCATGAGCCCCCCAAAACTAAACCTTCTCCCATCTCCATCCCGAAAAGACATATGTGCACTAAATTCGTCGTGTCTCTTCAACATATTTCTCCAAAAACTGCAACCTTAAAGCAAAGTGACATTTTTTGTTCTCCACCACCCTCCCAAAATTTCATATCTATCTGCTATTACCTCTGCCCAAAAGTGTGTTCCTCCGTCCCAAATCTTCACAACAATTTATTAGTGAGGCCTTATTGAACACCCTAAAATCTTTAACCCCAAGACTGCCTCAACATTAATTAGGAGTCGTGACAGTCTCTCATTTAACCAAGTGAAATTTCTTTGCCCCCGTCTACCAATCCCATAAATAGTTTTTTAAAATCCAACTTTTTGGTTATGCACTTATGCAAGTCGCAGCTTGAAATGTAGACAAAATATGTGGGATACTTGATAGTGTGTTCTTAATAAGTACTTCCTTTTCATCTTTGGACAACTATATTTTTTGCTATCCCACTTGCCTCTTTTCAACCCTTTGTAATAACATACTCCAAATCATTCACTTTTAGAAATAATGATAATAAAAGATGCACTAAGACCTTTCTCGAATTCACCCCTCTTGAAGCTCCTTAAAAGTGTCCATCACCTCGCATTTGACAATATTCCAACATTGTTGAAGAAAGTAAAAGGGAATCCATCCAACCCTGACGCTTTATCTCATGAACAACACTCCACCACCTCCCTCACCTCCTCTTCCCCAATGACTATTTCCATCAAATCACTTTTTTAACCCCTATATGAGTAAACCCTAGTTCCCCCTAGACCTTGAAACCACTCCCTCTTTGAATAATCGACTATAAAAGCCTAGAATAGCCTCTTCTACTTCCTCCTTTCCCTTCATGATGTTCAGCCCCATGCACCTCCATGAATTTATGAAATTTCTCATTCTATTTGCAGCTAACCCTATGAAAGAATATTATATTTGAATCTCCTTCCACTAATTACAAGTTTACAATGCTCTCCACTTCTGTCTCCAACTAGTTTCTTGGCTAAAGCCAAAAAAACTAGTTTCCTCTTCAAACCCTCTTTCCTCTCTTTATCTTCTTCTCTTCTAATTAACTCCCTCCCCTCTTCTACCTTCTCTAAATCCCTCACCTCATTCGTGATTTCTTTCATTTTCACCTCTACCCTTCCAAACACCTCCTTGTACGACACATCAAATCCTCTTTAGCATGTTCAACCTTTTAGCTAATTTGAATGAAGGTTTTCCCCCCACCTCATAGTTGTTCCACCATCCAGACAACTATTTTTCTGTTGCTCGTAACTACATGTTTTCAAATATGAAGGGAGTTCTAGTGCTTCTTCCTCTTCATATCCTTGAGTTTATTTCTTTTAACATCCGACTTTGAGATACATGTATAGATTGGAAGCTACTAATGGCATAGGTAATCTTCTAGGTGACTAAAGACAACAAAAAGGGTAAAGATAAGACCAAAGTTGAAGTATTAACTAAAAGATGCGCCAGCCCATAGGCCAGATGGTGAGAACCAGAATTCTAGCTAGTGATACATACAACCAATTGAAAAAAAAGGAAGTTACTATCACTACAATTTCTCACAAAGAAAAGACTAATAAACCAGCAAACAAAAACACAGGATCATTCAAGTAAACCTTAATCACAAATTAGTTAGGGTCGGGTACAAGAATTTTAATAAACTAGAAGGTTCAACCTCCTGCTCCAAAACTCGATTAATAATTATTGTTCATCAACAACGATTCCAACTCCCAAAATCTGCCTACAACCTCTTGCGGGATATTGTTATTGGGCACAATCGGTTGCTCTCAACTTGAATTTTATTAATGCAAAGTAAGGAGCCGCTTTGGTCGTACCGTTCTTACCCATAATTTTTCTTGTACTCACACTCTATCAACTTTCTCTTATTTCTCACTCACTTGTTGCTTGCTTGCCAATTTTCTCTTACTTGGTTACAACTCAAATGACCACCTCTATTTAGAAGTAGTGATAGAATGATCTAGTGGAAGATATATAGTACTCTCTTCTACAATATTTACTTTTTTCTAGAATCACACTAGAACTCTCATTCCAATTCTCTACAACTCTTTGACTATTCTAGATCCTTCATAAAATATCCCTCAGAGCGATTCTTGAAACTCTGCAACCATCATGATGTCCATGCCCTTTGGGGATCTTAGCCTCTGTCGAATTACTCCGGTCCGTACTCTATGAAGCTTCTTCAAAAGACAGTAGTCTCTTTGATCTTGACCACCTCAACTAACAGTGCATCTATATATTTTTGCCGTTTGGGCGTTTCGATGTGGCGACCTTCTAAATTGAGGTTGCAGAGCTAGCTTTATAATTACGAATTTAGCAGAACTCAATAGCTTTAGCATAGACCCCGTATTTGTGTTAAAAATCCACTTAATATCTATAACTAATTTATCAAAAACACAATAACTTTCCTGTTTTAGAACTTAGAACCTAAACTCAAAATCCTAGCTCCCCAATCAACCTCTTGTACAAATTTATCGGAGTTGGATAGCCAAGCACATATACAGATAGAATTCAAACAAAATACTTAGGATATTTTCCAAAGAAGAATTCTAACCTGTAGATATCAAAGTTGGGCTCCTTATAAAATAGCGCTGGAAACTCTTCTCTGAGAATCCGAATAGCAGAACCCGTATTCAGATAGTAATTCCTCTTCTGCTCTTCCTCCTTATCAAGTTTGGAAGACGACATCGTATTAACCTTCAACGGAGCAGAAAATTGTCCGTACAACAATCCAACATCCTCCAAATCCTTCACACTCGAACAGACCTTAACAACTCTTCTTCGTAGCACCAGTTTCTTTAGGTGTATTCGGCCGGCGGAGAATGAAGAAATGTCCGGTGACGGCAAAAGAGTAGCCATATGATGACGTCAGATTCCGGCGAAATTAGAGATGGTGAGTGAACATTTTTGTTTGTGTGTATAATTTAGGTGATGAAGAAGAAAGAAGAGAAATTGTATGCGAATATTCTAGAGAGATGGATTTTGTTTGGTTGCGGAGAAAATGAAAAATCTTATCGGAAAAAGACATAGCGCGGCTGAGAAGGAGGGAAATAAAAGGATAAGCTTTGTTAGGATAATTTGAAAAATTATGAATTCTATTGGTGGATGAAATTCAATATTCAACTATCAATATGTCTAATCAATATTATTAGGAGTTTTTCCTAAATTTGTTGTTTTCACATTTTTCCCCTTATTTGTATTTGTATTCTTAAATATTAACTCTTATATAGATATATTTTTTCGAGAACATATTCCTTAATTAGAAAATATAGTTATCGATTTATTGGGGAGAAGTGATTAGACAGGATATGACACTGCTTCATATTACTGAAGACATGATTATAGATAGGAAAGAGTAATGGTCTCGTATTAGGGTAGAAAATTAGTAAGAGTAGAGTGTTGTCTTGTCAAGGTGGTCTGTTGTATGTTGTAGAACTGTTGAGTTTTAAAGGTGTGAATAGGAAGTGAAAGGTTGTGGCCTGTTGTTAGTTGTAGGATTGTTGGGTTTTAAAGGTGTGAATAGGAAGTGAAGAATTGTAATTCTCTTGTAGGGTTGCGACTTTTACGAAGGGTTGTGACCTTTACGAAAGATTGTGTCTTCTCTAAAGGGTTTTGATCATTCGAAAGGTTGTGCATTTTCCAAGAGGTTGTGACATTTCTGAAAGGTTGTCTCTTTTCTAAGGGATTGTGACATTTCCGATAAGACACAATTACACACATTCTCATACTACCCTTTGTTGGCTATAAATAGAAAGATTTTTTCTCATTTTTCCAGTGTTGAAATCTTCCATTCTTTTGCATACAAATCGATCGATCATGTATGTGTGTGTAATCTCGTTGTTGTCTTTTTGAGTTCATTGAAACTATCAAATTAAAGTTTGAGGTGTTGCTACTTCTTTAATGGTTAATCTGTTTTATCTTAGGAGGAGTTAATCTACAATCACGGATACTTGAGGGGATTAAATTTCTTAAGGACACACAATGGATTCTGTGGAATCGGATAGTTCTTTATTTTTTCTTTTCATCTTTTATTATTTCTGATTTGCTAATCTTAATACATGAGATAACAAGGACTAGCCATACCATGTAGTTCCCGTTATCCCACATGTTGTTTAGTGTATTTGAATGATCAGACTATTTTTTGTTGTTTTGTTTTTGAGGGTAGAGTTTACGGTACTTTTCTTATATCATTGTTATGCTTTCTTCCATTGTTTGCTTCTTCTTTTACTTGGATTTGATAAACTTGAATCAAGAGTTTTCCGAAAACAGCATCTCTACCTCCATGAGGTAATGGCAAGGTTTCCGTACACTATGCCTTTCCAGAATCCCACTTTAGAGAATTTCACTAAATATGTTATTGTTATAATTAAAAAATATAATTGATATTGATACATTCAGATGCCACGACTTCAATAAATCGCTTACTCTCATTCATTTTAAACACAAAGGATAGAAATGTATAAATTTCTTAAAAGATGGTGCGTAGATAACTTGTAGATGCAGGCTAATTATTTTGTCGAAGTAATATAAAATTATGGTATAGATTTTCTTTCTGAAAATTATTACAAGTAAATTGAACTTCTTTTTTACTTTGAATTTTGTATATTAGTTAACATACACAAAAAAAATAATTACGATATTCTCTATGACGTAACAGCGCAGACCCAAAGTATGTGGCGAAGAGATTTGGTTCACTTTTTTAAGTGGCACGTTCGAGCTCAAAAGGCCACAATTTCCTCCACGTGGATTGCAGTTATATGTCCACCAATTAGAATTATTTGCTTTCTTTGAGGAATTTTGGAGTGAAGGGCGATGCCAGTCGATTGAGACTCTGATTCCTACATACCAGACTTTGATCAATCATACATGATAGGAGAGAAATCGTCTGATTAAGAAAGAAGGGTTCCGCCTCTCGCTAATACAATACAGGGATAACCCTGACATGACTCAATTCCCGTCTTCTCTAGTGGGAATTCTGATCCCGAATAACTAATAGCGTCAGTGAGGATGCCCAGTAGCTTCTCTTTCAGCTTCTTAACCGCGTGGGGCCTTTCCCTCTCTTCCTCTTTTTTGAAGGTAACCGTCCAGTCTTGGAAGTGAAGGTCTTGCAATCATTCCAATCCCTCTACTCTAGTATTAGCAGTTTCCTGAAGCCATTCTGCTATCATTCTAGTTGTTAGTAAAGTGACTGCCATTGTTGATGTTCGATCATTTAACTCGCAGCCAAGGAATGTTCCTGTTCGCAATAGAATTTCTCCGTCTTCAATCAGATATCTCGGATTTAAGCTTGAAGGAATGATAGAGAATGGACCTCAATAGAAAAGTATATACAGTAGTTTTTCGTATAAAGTTATTGATTCTAGAGAATTAATAATATGGAGAACACAAAAAAATTTCAAGCACGATAAAATCGGAAGCCCACTTCTTTCAAAGAGAGGAGGACGGGTTGTTCACATTTTATTTAATGGTCAGAGACGAATTGAAAGTTAAGCAGTGAGAATTCTAAAGATCCTCCGGAAGAACAATAGAGATGTCTCTTACGTTACCTATAATATGTGAAAGATCGACGTAATTTCATAGAGTCATTTGATCTCAATGCTACATGAGGAACATAAGCCCAAAACCATGTTCGGGAGCACTTCTCTTTTAATGGGCTTAACATGATCAGCGAATCCAGATTAGTCGAGCATCAATACAAATATCATACCCCAAAATGAGAAATAAAAAATATATATATATGTCCAACTAATACCAAAACCATATTTTTTTTTGCATAAATATATGCTGAAGCAGATCCAAGGAGGTTGCTTAAAACAAAATCCCATATCAACAACACAGCAAAAAATACATCCAACAACATAGATTAAAATACACACATTACATAAACAACAACATACTACTTAGTACTTATTTGTTAAAAAAAATCTCCATGTCCCAAATATTAACCATGAGTATTAACAGCTTCCCAAAGAAGACCCCTGGCTTGCATTGCTGCTGTCTTTAAAGTCCTTAATGTCCAAACATTAGCCTCATAAAATGACAAACTCCTATATGGCAACTTATGTTTTTTGCACAAATCTTGTACAATTGGTGACACTTTCCTCAAATGGCATCTAGGCAACCTTGGAAACAAATGATGTTCAAGTTGAAATTGCAATCCTCCATAGAACCAATCCATCCATGAAACACACGCGATATCAATAGTACCACTTGTTTGTTTCTCAAACCAATCGTTCCCTTCTGGCTGTCCAACGTAGACATCAGCCGCGAAATGATTAAGAGTGAATTGAATATGTTGTAGTGATGTAACACAGAAACTTAAAAGCACAAACAAGAACCTCTCAGTCCAATTAGGCAATGTACTAACAAGAAGAGGAAACCAAGTCCAGAAAACAAGTATTCCCAATATGTTCAAAGCTCTGTCTGGTACTTTCCTTGTCGAAAACAATAACAAGAATGTTTGAACAAAGAGATTCACTCTTGCTACGCACATTATAGGGTAATACGTAAAATGTTGATAACTCACAAAGAATTTTGCAACGGAATCAAAAGTCAGCTCTCTTCCATAAAAACTAGAGTTCAATGATTTGAAAAACTTTGTAGAAACTGCAAACACTGGCAAATGTTGTAGATCAGGGTCATGATCAAGGCTATTACACGCGACATGATGAGCGTTATGTGTCCATTTCCACCAAGCAATACTTATCCCAGTAAGACAATTTCCAGTAAGAATCTGTGCCAATTTGTTGAATCCGCGATTTGTCATCATCACGTAATGACCAGAATCATGCCCCAAATAAGATATTTGCATCCAAGCTAATCCCAATAATGCAGCAGAAAGCATATGAACCAAAAAATTTTTACTCAACAAAACACCACAGAAACTCAACGACATTAACAATGTCACAAAACAGAAGGAATAAATCACCCCATGCCCCTTTTTTTCAAACATCCCTGCTTTCGAAAATTCAGAACAGAGTTTCTTGTAATCTTTAGACACCTCTGTTACCTCGTAATCTCTTAGATGATATCCAGTGAAAAACTTGTCAAGATATTTCCAAGCAGTACCTATGAACATACGATATTTCAAAATCTAATTAGTCAAATACGAAATGATATTAATGTATAAATTAATTCGAATTCTAAAAGCAATGGATTCAGTTGAACTCGTAGAACCTGGATGAAAAGCAATGAATGCATCAGTAGCTTCTTGTCCAGCCAAACTACGAATCGGAATATCACCACCTGGATGTTCTTTCACCCAATCTGTAACATTGTAACATTTTCCTTGAATTGAAATCCATAAATCATCTTGTTTGTTATGTTTCTTCAATTCCTCAGATGTAATGTACTTTTTATCATCACTCATGATGAATAAATTAAAATTAAAACAAACGATTATTAATTAATTAATAAGATCTAATAATCAAGAACAAAAACCAACCCCTTTATAATATGATTAAACAATAATGTAACGTAGGAAAAAGGGTTGGTTTTTTTTTTTAGGGGGGCTGATTAGAACAACCCTAAAGATGCTTGTAACTACTTTAGGGATGTTTGATTTTTTGTTTTGTTTTTGGTTTTATGAATGAAAAAGAGTGAATTATATATAGAAAGAAAAGATAAATGATTTTGAACGTTAATATATGTATTGTTATTATTATCCTATTAAAAATGCATTTTGAGTTTGTTTTGATTTGGGAAATGGATTTGTGATTAGAGAGAGAAGTACGGATAGAGGAACGTCTAAAACGGTATTATTATTATTTTAATTATTTATATATATATATTTATTTATTTTTGAAAAAAGTAGGGGGATAAAAAGTAGCATTAACGTAACATGTGGTTCACTGACTTTCACGTCTTGCAAAATTGCAATCCACTATCCACGTAGGGATTAATTGGAGACCTTTTGGTCTATCACAATTAAAAGAAAGAAAAGAATGGTAGTATGTTTTTGATGTTTCAGGATAATTCGCAGCCGTTATAATTTATGTCACAATTTTTGTTCTTTGGGCGAGCACTTTGTGCACATTGGATAAACCCCCTACTGTGTAATAGCATGCAAACCGCATAAAAGATGTAAACCGCACTAGACAAGCAGTAGTGCGGTGTCACGTGGTTGTCAGGGTGTCCAATTGGACACCTTTCATCGGGGAAAAAATACCGTAAATACAATTAAAATGATACATGTGAGCTAGTGCTCGCATGTTCGAAACTCACAAGCAACAGGCAAGCCCTATGCAACAGGCTCGAAAAGAATTATTCTACTTTCCTGCTCAAATTATTTATCCTTATTTTATTTATAAGTTTCTTGAGAAATTAGTTAGAGGAGTATATGACCCTATGCAACAGACTCAAAAGAATTATTGTACTTTCCGTCTCAAATTATTTATCCTTATTATATTTATAAGTTTCTTGAGAAATTAGTTAGAAGAGTATATGACTATTTTACCTTTATTTATGTCTAAGTCATAAGTTTTTATATTGAATGTTTATTTTATTTATGTGTCATCTCCATTAATAACAAAAAATTTACTAAGGTGAAATGAGAAAAAATAATTAATTATGTTTGAACTTCTAAAATGATAAATAATTTAATTTATCTATTTTTAATAATCACAATAGATAATTTGAGATAAATAAAATAACAGTTTAATATATGATATGAGAGTAATCTATTCACACGAATATTAACTCTATTTTTTAAGGAATGAGGCTCACTACGACAGCTTGCAATTGGGACCTGTAAGTCGGGGGTGGATTTACCTCGACAATTTGGTAACTAAATAAGATTTCAAATTTGTAATGTTTTTTATAATCGGTCACTTAAAAAGACGGTCGATTAGAATTGATGGTGAGACTTATTGACATAATAATGCACATTAAAACGTGACAATTTCATTACACATAAATCACTATAGATATATTGAAATTGATCAGTAACCTACTAACCTATAATGATATAAAAAAATAACCTCCTATGGTCAATTAAAAACGCAATGATAATGTAATTATTTTTCAATATTACTGTATGTAACTTAAATCCAAGAACGTTATGATCTGGAATTCAATTTCCTGATGCATACATTTATTTCTATCCAAAATTCTTTTTGGAAAAAAAGAAGAAGAAGAAAAAAACAAACCTTTTAATAAGAAAAATAACACCTCAACTAATTGGACTGCATGTGACTTGGAAAATGAAATGACCTTATGAAATAAACTAGTTAAGTGTTAGGATTTTATCCTATTTTTTAAAATTAAATTTGAATTTTACTTTTTCTCTTGAAGAATACTTAAATTATTACCATAATTGTTTTAATTTTTTTTAAAAAAATATAATTATTTTCCATATTTAGGTATTCTTTCAAAAAGTTTGAAACTCAAAATTACTATGCTCATATCAAGAACATAATAACATCCACAATGTAGTTATTTAGAGAGTTTTGTTTAGGGGTAGATTTTTCTTCCAACATATTTTAATATTTTCTTTTATATTATAAGTTTGTCATATGTAGGCCAATTGGCCAAATTATATAACGATATTATGCTTTTAAGTATAGTTTTTGTCATCTAATTTATCACATTTATAATTTACAATTGTAAGCTTCCGCATTACGCTCTAACTCATTCAAACCCAATATTAAGCTGCTTAAACGCCAAGGAAAATCCTTTGTATAATAATCATAAGTCAGAGTTGCAATGTCTGTTGGGAAGAAGTCGAAAGTGAAGGAAAAGAGGAGGAAAGGGGATCGTAGGCCCAACCATTAATCACATGTAAATTTATCGATATTTTTTGTCCATCAAAATAATAGCCAAAAATATATATATAATTATACTTAACTAGTAACTTTTTTTTATATATTTCATTAGCGATTGCGATTATTCTTGGTGAGCAAATAAATAAATAACTTATTTATGTTTGTTTGATTTGGAGTATTGGATATCCTCTCTTTTCTCTAAATGGACATTTAATGAAAAAACTAGGAAATTTCGTTTAGATGGATCATGGGAACATTTACACATCATTTCACAGGAATGTTCACTATTTTCTAAATCTTGAATTAATTAAGTGAAATTAGTTTGTCTGTGATACGATCCATGTGAGATTTTATTCACCCAAATTTAACAAGTTAGCTTTTTCCTTAAACTAAGTTTTGTACGACTTATCATTATTCATGAGCTAATTTAGAGATTTATTGTGAACGGAGTATTTATCTTCATTAAAGCTCACTGTATATTTTATGTGTATGTCTTTAATGTACGCCATGAAGAAACCAAATCGAATGTAGACATGTAAAGGCATTGAGTTGAGCCCTACGTTATTACTTTGTCATTTTAATATTCGTTCCTCACTGAATCATTATCTATGATATCACTTGTTAAGTTAAAATTAATCTAAATTAAGATATTTTTGACATGATATAATATAATCCACTTTACACAAAATTCGCACAGTTTTCTCCAAAAAATTTCATAGCATTAAAAGTGTCCAATAGTACCTTTATACAAGCAACTTCTTTTTCTTTTCGATGGTGAATATGAGACTTTATCATGCGCACCTACCACTTTTAATGTTATCCTCCATTAGTTCACACACACACATATATATATATATATATTTTTTTTATTTTTTTTTGTACTCTAAAAGAAAATGGAATTGAAATTAAAGGTCCTTGCCTTAGACTTTGAGTTGACAGAAAGGAATGACAGAACTCTTGGCCTTATGAGACGCGGGGAACTTTGCTATTCAAAGGGATAGAAGTAAGAAAATGTTGGAAGAGACGGCCTTGAGCCTGTTCTGGGTTCTATTAATTAATAATTAGATTGTGCCAGGTCACTGAACTTACAGTAGGAGATTCTTATATATATATATATATAATATGGGAACAATTCCTGATTTACTAACAAGACAATTTTCCACATACATTTTTATTAACCTGTGTGATGATCTTGGGTTGAAACAAAAGAATAACATTACTTTCAATTTAATTTGTTTGTCTTAAATACTACTTAGATAATATTCCAAAAGCTTTGTGTCTTCAAAATGATGAGTTAGGAAAAAGAAAAAAAAAATCAAAAAATAAAATGTCAGAAGTGGGATTTGAACCCACGCCCTCTTACGAAGACCAGAACTTGAGTCTGGCGCCTTAGACCACTCGGCCATCCTGACTTATTTGTTTTATAAATCCACGATTTACTATTTGTATTAACATACTCATTTTGAGATCAATCATTATATATATATATATAACCAAAGTTCATAACATAAATGGAATAGGAGGACAGATTGATTGAATAAGAAATTATGTCTGAATCATCGTTATTCAACTTAATTACTCTCACATTTGATCACCTTTTGCTTATAAAAACTTAAAACATACTTTGAATAAGATTTTTATACACATTCTTAATAATAGAGTTTAGAAAGTTGTAGTATAACAAATATTTATTTTAAGTCAATCCAAACTTTGAATACTAGTTAGATAATTAAAGAGTATTTATTTTTTTGACTTAAAACTCATTTAAGTCTGACTATTTTATTTTTAACTAAAAAACTATTTTTTTTAAGTCAATCCAAACTGGCTCGCAAGACATGAATTCAAACAAAGGGAGAAAAGTTGACAATAAAGAACATTGGGACATAATAATATACACGATATACTGCTTCTACAGGTAGTGAAAAGAGATAGGATATTGTGATGGAACCAGGTTAACAAAGTAATGCCTCAAAAGACCTATAACCTATTTATGTTCAAATAGTTTTGATGCTTTATTGAATGCAATTGAAAAATATGGTAATGTTATGATCCAATATTACATATTTCTAATCCTGAAATGGGTTCTGTCAATGGATTGATATGTCTTGTTCGTGAGTTTCTCTTGTCAAATGATTTGTTTATATAGAATCCATCAATTAGAAAGTACAAGGAATTGCCTAATTCTAGACTTACATTGCATACTGTACATATGATTTTGGATATGATGAGTTTCGTGATGATTATAAGGTAGTAGGTTTTTTTTTTGTATGTATGGAAGTTCGCCTCATGTTGAAATCAAAATATATAGTTTAAAGAGTGCATGATTCCTGGAGAACGATTCATTGTTTAATGGATTGGATGCATTTTAGTAGTTCGAGTGTGTTTGTGAAGGGGAAATTTCATTGGACTACTAATACTCAATATGATTATAATGAGTGTGAGGTAGGGGA
Source organism: Solanum acaule (assembly GCA_036250505.1). Lineage (NCBI taxonomy): Eukaryota > Viridiplantae > Streptophyta > Magnoliopsida > Solanales > Solanaceae > Solanum > Solanum acaule. Next base: position 19,467 of record JAJOOR010001673.1, read on the forward strand.
GATTATTTCTTTTGGTTTAGCTGATGAAAATGTGGGCAGCCTTACTATGGAGAAGGAAAAAGTATTTCGGAGTTGGGAGTGTTGGGATGTGATCTTTGTGGGTTTTCTCATCATTTGACAATTGGCATAGTTGTTTGGATTATGAAAGAGTATGGAGTTAAAGAATCTTGGACTAAGATGTAAACTCAAGAGCTATCGATTTTCTCCATCCATTTTCTTGTCAAACAATGGTGATGTTTTGGTTGGGTATGGATCAACATTCATCATATACAATCCAAAGGATGACTCTTTCAGATATCCAGAGGTTATTAACCGTGATTACTGGCGTATGGGGATAATCTACATTGAAAGCCTAGTTTCTACCGAAGGGCTTAGGTTGCAACAAAAACAATGTGTGGAAAAGCTCAGATCATGGTTAGTAACCTTTTCTACAGATTGTTCAGCATATGCAAAAAGGTATTTTATCCAAGTCCTTTTATGCTTCGTGTAATTTGTTCCTCTGTGGTACATGGCATTATTCCTTTCAAGTTGAAAATTCTCGAAAACATATTACCATACAACTTCTTTTAAGAGGACCGTATATATTTAAGGTAGATCTTAGTGCAAACTTTTGTCATCTTTGTTCTTTTGAACAAGAATTAGTCCCGTTTTGGCAAACTCTTTAACGGTATCTTGTTTCTAAATAGTGGCAATTTGTTTTAATTTATTCTACTTGTAATGATTATTAGAGTGAAGTGAGATGAGACTATAGACAATATGGAAATTGAGGAGAGAGAAGTAGATTCTTATTATGAGAGGGTCCTAATTCGAGTTACTTTTTCCAAGTTCTTTTTATTTTATCATAAATAGAGCTGCAAACAGTAATTCACTAGGTAGTCATACAATGCTCGTCCCAAGTTTGACCTAGCCCTGTCAATTTCTTCGAGTCTCGGTCTTGTGATCTCCCTACAAATGTATCAATCACACACATTTAGGCCAGTCCTAAAAGAGAGAGGCTCCAAAAGTACCGACTCGCAACTCAGAGCATAGGGAATCTATTCTCGAGTGTGCTCTAGTTCATCCAACTTCTCACTTTGAGCAGCATAATGATCTCAAGTAGATCATTGGTTAAAGTCTAATTGAAGCACTCTTGTTGTCCCAAATGTGGTTTTTAGGGAAACAAAGCTCGTCTTTTGCTTAAACAAGACAAACAATTTCTAATGAAAGTGATGTTTGCTACACGTTAAATGCAGATTGTGCTCGGGGACAAACCTACATGTGGTGTTTTTCTATATCTACAGTGTTCTTGCTTGTCATTTGACATGTAAGCGAGGTGCTTTGTTAGTTGCTATGTAATAATGTGCTTTTGTGAAGTGAAAGCTAGCTACAAATTAAAGTTGAAACCTCTGGTGTTCGAACTCTTCAAAAATATTGTCTATCACTGTCAGATCTTCAAAAAGTAAAACTAATTTAAGAGGATCCGACCTGTGTTGCTCGGACTCTTCAACTTTACCTATTAGTTTATGTTCCCAAAGTTTCATGGATTCACAAATGCATCATGTTATAAGGCTAACAGTACTTGAGGTGAGGCATTTAATGAGCACCACAAAGATGCATAAACCTGTGTTCTGGGGAGCAAGTAAATGCCAAAAAATATTCTTGAAAGAGTCTTGGGCTAAGATTTTAAAAAAATCAAGTATCCCAATGATTCTTACCCCTTGAGCAAAAAATGCGAAAAAAGAGATGGAAAAACTATGGACCGACCACATCATCTCCACCTCATAGGAATAATGAGATATATCACCCCAAGGACGCCTTCGGCAACCAGGGGTTAATGACCTTCCATAGAAACATGTTCAATAAGTGAATGCAAACCAAACTTTTATTACAATTTAAAACCATATGTATACTGAGGGATACAACAACCATGAAGAGTGCAAATTTTCTTATTAACTACTCCCTCTGTCCCAATTTATGTGACACATTTCGAATTTCGAGATTCAAACAAGTTTAGCTTTGACCATAAATTTTTCTTATATCTTTTAAATAATTTGAATTATCAATTATTGAGACTGATAGTACTTTCTATGTAGTTTACAAATATATAAATTTCATTTTTTAAAAATTGAAAATTTCATGAACAAATCGTCGGTCAAACTTAAACTATTTGACTCTCGAAAAGTGAAATATGTCACATAAATTGGGACAGAGGGAGTAGTATGGATCGATTTTTATCCAAACCGTAAACATCCCTAGTGGTAAGAATTCAATAGTAATTAACCAAACAATAGTAACCAAATAAAAATACTAATTAACCAAACAATAGTAACCAAATAAAAATACTAACTAACCAAACAATAGTAATTTTTTTTTTTTTTAAATGTCAGAAGTGGGATTTGAACCCACGCCCTCTTACGAAGACCAGAACTTGAGTCTGGCGCCTTAGACCACTCGGCCATCCTGACTTGATGTTCAATTATCTATTTGTTAAATATTTATTTTATTGAACCTTTTCTATAAATTTTAGATCTTCAGCTGACAAAAAGTTTTCAACTTAAAATGGAGTACTAGTGTACGTAAATAATGTGTGAAATATTGTTGGGTTCTTAGTTACGACGTAAATAGAAAATTGAGAGACATAAAACATTTGAAATTCTTCATTTTACAAAGGAATTTTGTCCCACATTAAATAGGAAGATAAGGATTATAGTGCTTGCTTATATAACGAAATACTTTTTCTAAATCTTAAAAAGTTAAAAAGAGAACAAGTCTTGTAAAAAATATTTTATAAGTGGCCAACAAAACCAAATATTGCTCATATCGCGATGCATTCCTGTTTTATATTTATGTTATGGTGCAATTGTGATTAAGGGGAAAAAAAGAGTAATGCACCAGCCGGGAATCGAACCCGGGTCTGTACCGTGGCAGGGTACTATTCTACCACTAGACCACTGGTGCTTTGAGACTTGGTTTCATTGTTAATATACAAAACTAGTTGTAAAGTGTACACTTATTATATTTGGAGCTGTTACATTTTTTTTTTCCAAGTTGGTTTTCAATATCATATTGAAATTTGATCAATCTAGATTCGTGTTGGATAGGACCCCATTTGGGGTTTAAGTGTGCAAAGCAAATCTTCTATTTTTGCCCCCTATGGCTATGCAAAATTTTAGATTCAAATCAACATAAATAATCACTCACATAAAAGCCTCAATACCAATATTAATCTTTGATAGTCATTCATACAAATGTACATGCACTATTATAACAAATGAACTATTCTACACATACTATAAAACACAAAAAAAATTATTTATTTTTTTTATTTTTTTTAAAAAAGGAAGAATTCATTTCAAGTGATGGTGGAACAAGAAATTTATCTAAGAGATCATCTAAGGGAATGGATTTACGGCTTAGGACAAGTCATCATGGCGGTAACTCTATCTAGCAGACTGGAGATCCCAAGAGCTAGATTCAAGGAGAAAAACAAAGTTGTGACTGACGGTTCGGCATTGTCAACCAACTCAATCCATTCTCATGATGAAGACAATGCTCAGGAACAAGGATACATCATTAAGGCTTGTTATAGAGTTAATAAAGCTTAATGTTTTTAATGATTTGCTAAGTTTGGCTGATTTGACCAAATAGTGTATCTACACAATAACACGGTTAGAAATCACCTATGTGAGTGTGAAGTGTAAGCCGCTTCAAAGAGGATGATTGTCAAAAGTCCATCTCTCTATACACTCATGAAACTAGGAGGTGTTCATGGCTGAAACGAACACAACCGTAAGAACCATAAACGGTAAAGGGTTAATTGTGTGACATATGGTT
>JAJOOR010001674.1:0-67654 GCA_036250505.1 Solanum acaule
TTTTTTTTTTTAAGATTCAACTTGTGCCCAATTTCTCAAGAATCAATTTTGATATGTATTCTGGAGGATTTTCAGATAACTGCAAAGAATCAGAGGAGGAGGGTCTTGGGTATGTGGAAACTGACCCTACTGGTCGTTATGGACGTGTAAGTATTTGTTTTTTCTTATAAAGTTTCAATCTTTTTGCCTTTTTGTTGCATTTTATCATATGGGGTTGATCAATTTTGCATTTACAGTTCTTGGTTTGTTCATTTTCATAAATGGAACAGATAAAGTTACTGTTTTTATTGATTCTTGCATGCTGTTGCAAGTAGTTCTTGTTTTTCTTGTAAAGTTTCAGTCTTTTGCCTTCTTATTGCATTTTATTATATGGGCTTGATCAATTATGCATTGACAGTTCTTGATTTGTTGATTTTCATGAATGGAACAGATAAAGTTACTGTTTTTGTTGATTCTTGCAAGTTGTTAGTAGTTCTTGTTTCTTTTTATAAAGTTTCAATCTTTTTGTTGCATTTTATTATATGGGGTTGATCAATTTTGCATTTACAGTTCTTGATTTGTTGATTTCCATAAGTAGAACAGATTAAGTTACTGTTTTTGTTGATTCTTGATTATGTTTGGCATTTTGGTGTTTATGCATGTGCGGACAGTTCGAGGAAGTTTTGGGAAAAGGGGCAATGAAAACAGTTTATAGGGCAATTGATGAGTTGTTAGGTATGGAAGTGGCATGGAACCAAGTTAGACTTAATGATTTGCTTCAGTCACCAGAGGATATAGAGAGGCTTTACTCTGAAGTTCATTTGCTTAGCACTCTGAATCATCCTTCTATCATGAAATTCTATACTTCATGGATCGATATCGAAAAGAGGACCTTTAATTTCATTACTGAGTTGTTCACTTCCGGTACTCTCCGAGGGTAATGCTCTATTCCTTGTCTATCGTAATTGTTCTCTTCGAATTGCAGTGATTTTAAGTTATGCTGTGAAGTATATGGAAAGTTATGAGCAGTGACGAATCCATAATTTAGAGTCCCATGGGTACGAATCGTTAAATCAACTCTGTGGAGATTGTGAGTCTCGTGTTTCTACCATTTCACCAGCAAGGCATCCTGAAAGTGAATCGTATTCCATGAATATGATATCTATCTAGTGTGGTGTATGGAATATAGGACAAAAGGTGGTGGTATCTATTGATTGGTCATGTCACATAGGCTTGAGTTGGATAGCCAATTACTTTGATTTATCAGAAAATTCGCCCACTAGTTAATGTTGCAACTTATTGCATGTGAGGGCCCTGGACTTAAAGGTCCCAATTTCGATGACTAATCGTGTTAGTTTATGAGACTAATTGAAAATTTTCTCCTTAGGCTGTATCTTACATGTTATGTCCTATTGATCTGGCACCTTACTGCTGTAATGTCTCATAAAAAATAAGAATTTAAATTTGAGTTTTGATGCCTATTGTTACAATTATTAGGAGATTTGGAGTATCAGCCCTCAGTTGAAGTATGTATCTGTTTTGAATGTGATGAATTTGCTGATAGGGATACATTTGATTGAATGCAGATACCGAAATAAATATCATCGAGTAAATATTCGAGCTGTAAAGATTTGGGCACACCAAATTCTGGAAGGTCTGGTTTATTTGCATGAACATGATCCGCCAGTGATTCATCGAGACCTGAAGTGTGATAACATATTTGTTAATGGTCATCTTGGACAAGTGAAGATTGGGGACCTGGGATTGGCAGCAATTCTTAGTGGATCACAGAGAGCACACAGTGTTATAGGTAACTCCATCTCCCACTTCCCTTTTTCGTGGCTGGAACTTTTGTCATCACAATCTGTTATAGATCTGTGGAGTACCAAGTAGCGGTGACATTTTCTGAGATCATACATTTGAATTTGGTGAACCTAACTTGTTCGGAACTGAGGCAAAGTTGTTTTTGTATACGTTTGAATTTGGTGAATCAAGCAAGGTCTGTGGTGTTCTAAATGTCCAAATGAATTTTTCTAGACTGGCCTTGATATTGAGATTTTAGTGCATATAAACTTCAATCAAATCTAAGGTGCACTAGTGTTTTGTCAAACATTCCGCAATTACTACTAATTGTTTATTATTTCTATTTATTGCAATAGGAACACCTGAGTTCATGGCACCAGAATTGTATGATGAGAACTATGATGAGCTTGTTGATGTATATTCGTTTGGCATGTGCATGTTGGAGATGCTTACTGGTGAATATCCATATAGTGAATGTGTTAACCCTGCACAAATATACAAGAAAGTGATCTCTGTAAGATGCTTTAGTTTTTAGTATCTACTTTTTCAACAGCTTTTATCAGTCAATCAGTAGTTTACTTGCATGCCCTTTATTCCTAACTCAGGGTAAGAGGCCAAGGGCATTTTATAAAGTTCAAGACTTGGATGCACAAAGGTTTATTAGGAAATGCTTGGAACCAGCATCAAATAGATCATCAGCTAAAGAACTAATGGTTGATCCGTTCCTCGTGATTGACGATGCTGATAGTGAGTCAGTTACAATGATGCGACTTCAGAAGCCTATCTTGAATGATAAAATTGCTATCGAGGACCTTCACTTGAATGAGGATGTTCCAAGGACTAATATGACCATCACGGGGAAGTTGAACCCTGAAGATGATACCATTTTTCTTAAAGTGCAGATTGCGGATAAAGAAGGTATCTATTGTGACCTCTTTTTTGTTATTGAAGAATAAGAACTTTCTAGGAAAAAACTTTAGATTCCATAAGCAGACGAGAAGGATTATGAAAAGGAAAAAAAGGATGTTACTAGTCCATTTTCTATATAAGCACATGAAGCTGAAGCATTCACTAAAATTTTAACACTGTTCATTGCAGGTGGTGTTAGGCATGTGTATTTCCCATTCGACACTGTGACTGACACCCCCACGGAGGTGGCAAACGAAATGGTGAAGGAATTAGAAATTACAGACTGGAAACCATGTGAAATCGCTAATATGATTGATGGAGAAATATCTGGCCTAGTACCTCAGTGGAAGAAATGGAATCAGTTTGAATCCTCCGATTACCATGTTCTGAGCTATAAGGATGATGATAACGATCGCCATAATCCTTTCCAAGGTTTCTCGTCTTCTTCATCTTCCCAAGTATCATTGTCAGGTCTGCTCTCCTCTCAAGTGATTGACACTAACACCAATGACCGGCATTGGCTTCATGGTATCATAATTTATCTGATCTAGTTTTATATTACCAATGCCACACACGTTCAATCGTCAAAAGATTTTATTCAATCAACTTGAGTATTGGTTCGCAATGTTGAGAATGAACCACATATGTGTTAGTTGAGTTATATTAAAGGACTAGCATACTTATTTCGACCAGAAAAAAGTTACCAAGACGTGATTGTTTATATGCTTGTCACCGCATTTTGCTCTTGCAGGTGATATGTTTGATGACACGAGCTCTCAATGCTCGTCACACTCTGCAAATTATTCCAACTTCAATTACTTCTCTGATGATGAGAATGATCCTGTGACCACCTCTACAAGACAAAGTCAACCAACTACTGCAATTAGTCACCACACTTCGCGATTCTTCCCTGAGGAAAGCTCAAGCACCGGACAGTCTTTGGCAAGAATGTGCTACAAGCAATGCAAAGCTATGCTAGAATCAAAAGGAACTTCTTCCGCCTCTAAAGGGAAAGGTAATGATGATACGCGTAGACTAACAAGGAACAAGTCCTTAGTTGATATGCGGAGTCAGTTGTTGCACAAGTCATTGGTGGAAGAAGTGCACAAGAGACGATTGTTCAAGACTGTTGGTGCTGTTGAAAACATCGGGTTTCAACAACCTTACGAGGATTTGAAGAGGAGTCCTCGATCAATGAATTGTACTAATTCGATGAGATTGTCGAGTGATGGTAAGGGACAAGGTCACAAACCAAGAAGACATTGATTTCTCTTCTACAAAATATGTAATTTAAATAGTAAGGACGAGTATATATATATATACATATGGTAGTTTTAAGCAGATGAGAGTTTGAATTAAGCAGCTGATGTAATTGTAAATGACAATAAAAGTGTTTGTTCAAATTTTGTTCATTTGTTCCTTCAAGCATTGGAAGAATAACACCCTCTTGCAATTTGTGCAAATATTACTCTTGGGACTGACAAAACATTAGACTGTTGGTTGTCCCAACAACTTATGAACCTTTTAGATCATGGTCTAAAGATCTTTTTAGAGTGAACTGAAAATCTTACGGAAAAAAGCCTTGAGAATAGGCCCATAATTTGCTATATATAGTGTATCATTTAGTTTGTGTCATTTACAAGAACTCCATTTTCACTATACTTTCCAAACAAATTATATTCTTGCCTGATTATAGGATATCAAATAAGCAGATCAATTGAATTTAGACTGGTTAAAATAGTTTTTTTCTTTTGTAAGGGCCAAATGAACTTGCATACATAGCATTTTTTACGGGAAATTAAGCTCAATAATCTTTAAAATGGATAATCTTGAACTTTTGACCCCTGTTTACCTCATAGGACTAACCATGATTGTCCCCAACACCTTACTACCTACTTAGTCACATGCTCACGCTACTGAACTCAGCTAATGGGTTGATTCTTTTGAATGAGTCAAAATAGACTAAACAATAGCTAGGTCGTAATCCAAACCATCCCTCTTTTACTAAATTTTATATACTTAGTTTGATTTTTAATAATTTACTTAAGCACTTAACAACCCTTCTTTTTTCTTTGTTATAATTATATATAACAAATTTTTTAACAAAGTTCCTCATGGATCAATTTGATTTACATTTCAACCTGAACTCTTAACTTAACTGAATTGAATTGAACATATTAAAATGGTCTGAGTTAATAAATAGTTCGAGGGTTGGCGAGTCATGTTTGTATGGGTTACTTTTGTCTCCCTTATCTAATTGTGACCATAAAATAGTTAAACTCGTGCAATAATAATATGTGGAGGGCATTTTTGTTAATGTATATGGCATGCTATGTGAGTTATAATGTTCAATAATTGATTAAAAGGGCAAAGTAATGGTATATTTGCCCCATGCTTGTTACACTTTTGTTAACAGAATCTTCATGGTGGATCTTTAATGAATGATGAGGCTTCACTTTTTCCCAAAGGTCATTTTGATTTCCAGGTATACAAAGGACATTATAGGTTTAACGGTAATTGGTGGATACTATCTTCTTGGTTCTTTATTTACTTCAATTAAAAGGGGTAAATCGTAACAAGGTGAATGAATATGATTCTTTTACTAAAGATTCTTGGTATGAATTGCTTTCCTCTTAAGTGACCGGCTTGATTCTGAATTAATCCGATCAATAAATTCTGAATACTCAAGGCAAAAGAAACTCTCTCGAAAGTCCGTTTCCACACCTCATCGTCTTAGTGAGACTAGATTGTTAAAAAAAACAAGGGTTAAAAATTAAAAAATTTAATCTTGATTTTCTTACTAATATTAATTAAGAGTGTGTTTGGTATGACCAAAAAAATCTTTCGAAAAATCTTTTCTAATTTTTCATGCTTGATTTGTGAAAATATTTTGAAGAAAACTAAGTTGTTTAAAAATTGAATATGACTTTCCCTTGAGCAGAAAAAATGACTCTAGCATAAAAAAGAGCACATTAATCCCGGGGTTGTGGATGATTTAGACAACTAGCTCTAAGATTTTTTTTTCCGTAGTTTCCCTTTAATAAGTTGTACTCATTAAATCTCATACGTAGCATTTCAATCTCATTATATTGTCTCCTCCCAAACCTCCAACTCTTGAGGGGTCGGAAAATTACACTATGTAGCTAAATAAAAATATTTTATATATATACATCACATATTGACATTCCTTGACATCTAGTGATTTTTTTATTTTTTTTGTTTTTAACAACTCTTAATTGAAATTTTGGCTTCGTCACTGCCTCTTAGCCCACTCCTTGACCATGCCACCCCATCCCATACTATTTTTTAAGATTTTACAATATTTCTTTGCTTACTGACGCAATAATCAAAGAGTGAGTAATTAGAAAACACTTATTTCTGGATTGTGCTCTCGTGACTAGATGGAGTTTGGTACTAAAATTTCCCTAACGACCCTGTTTTTCGATCAACGACAAAAACATACATTCAACGCACAAAATTCGGGTCGGGTGTTAGTGTTAACGTTGTCAATTTCTCTCTCTTTGTTTCTAGTTACATGTTGGCTGCAACTTATGTAACTAACCGTACAGAAGCGAAGTCAAAAATTTCAATTAAGAGTGTTTAAGATTAAATATATAGATATGAAAATTATTTTTTGCTTTATAACATAATTTTTCAGTAAATGATGTTCAACTAATTACCCTTCACTGCCTCAAATTTGTTTTTGATTTTTCATTATCTACCCCCAAGACTTGTACCTATTGTTAATTTGAGTTTATTGATTCTGAATTCATTTATTTCATCATATAGTAAATCTAAGGTTTGAATTAATCTCATGGAAGGGGGAAGTAATTAAGATGGTGTAGTGGGATAGAGGTTTTAAATCTCAAGTACGATGTTTCATTATTATTATTTTTAGTTTGAGATGTATACATCAATGATACAAAAAATATATACATCATCAGGTCATCTTTACCCATTATAGGCGATCCTCAATAATTAATTAGACATAACCCCCAACTAAGTTTCTACAAGAATAGGCAATAGCAACTCACAAGATTCTAAATGTCCAACGCAATTGAAACATAACGTACATCTTTAATTTGGCCTATTATTTACATCTTTTTGGTCCTTTTCATTAGTCTCCATAATTACCATGAAGAATTAGACTTAACATTATTCACTCTCAATTTTTATTTTTTTAATAGGAAACATCTTTTTGATAAGACATTAATACTGTTCCCAAAAAAGGAAACTTGACGATCAATGAACAGCTAAACAATTTGCATTATTAATTTGTGCAAAAGGCAGCCAATAGGGTACCTTAATTATCTAGATGTTTGTTCACTCATTTTGACAATTCTGTAATAGAGAAGGCCACATTTTACTTTATGACAACAATGCAAACTTTAAAAAACAGTACTAACTTTATTTATGATTTGCAATATATTTTCTTCACATTCTGTATTTGCACTACCTTAATTCTAATGTGGACCTCTTCTGTCTACACTAGAAAGTGAGTGATCAACTAAATAATTTGGGTCGACAAAAATATGTGAAATAAAGTGTATGTTCATCTCACATAAAAGTTTACAACTTAATCTTGTATCAGAGCAGGCTTTCGCTGGAAAAATGAAGGGCATCTCTAAAGAAAGTGTTCCTTATAAACTAAGAAGATAATTTTTTTAAAATAAAACTTTATTAGAAATTGATCTTTAATGAACTTGTAAAGATCTAGAGAAAAAGAATAAGCTCGCAGTAAAAAATGAAAATGAAGGCAAAAAGGTGGATTTGACGCGAAAAAAGGAAAAATTTCCCTTCTCCTTTCTAATGGTTGTGTTTTATCTCTAAGGACGGTATCATCAACAACTTTCATTGCCCCGTTACTTCCCAAGGATACCTAGGAATTTTTGGTTGCGTCTTGCATATTCGTTGTATAAATATGTTTTACACTGTCAATGGATAGAGTTTGAATTATTTCGCAATTATCCTTACTTCTAATACTTCAGCTTCTAGCTTTACAACTCCCCCGAGACTTAAATAGGGCAGGACAGGACAAGACGGGCAGGGATAAGCCTTTGACAAGCTTGCCCTATTTACATTCTTTACCGGAAAATAAAGGGTTTTCCAACAGAACATTTAAATATACACTCATCAGAAAAGGGAAAAAAAAAGATCTAAAATTACATATTTTGCAGCTATGAACAAGTTAACTATAAAAATCAAAATAGTACTTTAACATTTTTAGAAGAAATGAGAATACTAGTAGATTTTTACAAGTGAAGGTCCGACAAGTTGAACCATATTTGTTCAAATGCCTTAATAATAAGATCATGATATTCATTTGAATTCAACGAAAGATAACAAGCAAGAAGGTTTTCCAAGTCTTTCGATGCCCTGATATTGTTTTCGACAACCATTTCGATCATAGATTCTCTAAAATCTTTCTCAGGATCAATTGAAGCCTTCACTATAGCAAAACTAGTCCCTGTTGAAGTCGAACAACTCTCTTTTTTTTCCTTCAAACGCCTTTTTGATGATGACACACTATTTCTCTTGCTTGCTACTATAGTAGAATTCGTTCGTAGTTTTACACCAGAAGAGCTAGAATAGTGTTTTCTTGAAACAGGGGAACCTACTCTGTTTTTAGCTTCCTTTTCTCGTTGAGCCTTCACATTTTCGTCCTGTTTTATGTTCTTGATGGAATTCGATGTCTTTGTAATGATCGGAGGGAGTTGATCAATATCTGAAATTTCCGCGTACTCTGTATTAAGATTGTGGAATTCATTCGAGTGAGATTTGTCATTCATGTCTATGATTATATCGGTAGCTGAAGAAGTGAAGTGACAACTACAAGAATTTGGCCAAGTTGAGGCAAGTTCATTGAAAGATTGAGAATCAACAGAGTCGAATTCCGAGGATGGAGAGTTGAGGAAATCTAATTCAGGGAATTTATCGTCTTCTGTTGAGTAAACAGAAGAAGATGTATTCAACTTGTTTGAGACTGAGCCGTAATTGGCAACAGAAGAAGGAATGTGTTTAGGAGAAGGCTTGTAAATAGTTTTTCTCTTGGACTTTTTCTTAGATGACGACGATGATGATCTTCTTGGTTGATCAAGAAAACTATAAGAATGAGAATTGTAAATCTTGTCAACTCTAATGGACCTTCTAGTATAAGAAAAAGATGATCTTGGTTGAGAATATTGTGACTTATTTGTAGAAGAAGATGAAAATGGGGATTTATGATTTTTGGTTTTGCTCATATCTTTAAGCTTGTAAAACCAAGTATTTGGCATCATATCTGAAAACTTGAATTTATGATTTCCCATTGAAGGAACAACTTTGCTTCTTTCTAAGCAAAATAATGAAAGTTTGTGCTAAATAAATAGTGTTGAAAAAAGGAAGAGGGGGACCCTATAGGAAGATATGTCACGAAGAGCAAGTGGAGCACAGACTGAACAGTGGTTTCTATTTTATGTATGTAAGCCAGCTACTATGTGATAATTCCTCAATCCCAATTTATGTGACGTTTTTCATTTTTTGAGAGTCGTATAATTTAAGTTTGACTGAGAATTGCATGAAATTTTCAGGTTTTATAAATGAAATTTATATATTTGCAAACTATATAAAAAATATTATAAGTCACAATAATTGACAATTCAACATATTTATAAGATATATGAAAAATTTATGATCAAAGATAGACATGTTTGAATCTCCAAATTCGAAAGGTGTCCCATTGAGACGGAGTACTTATTATGATTTTGGCCATACATAAATTGGGCAGATTATGGGGAAGTTTAGTTTTTTCATACTTCAGACAGTGAAAAGTCAAAAGACAAATTGTCACGCCTATTTTAAAAATAATGATTTTGGTCCATACTCTGATTGTATAAATCAGCATCGGCCAGCGACAGAAATAGAATTTTTACCAAGAGGTTCATTATTTTGTGTGATTTTTATGCAAAAGGAAATGAACTCCCTTCTTCCTCTACCCATCAATCCCCCTAGCACGGAGCTCTTCAATAAAAAATCACAGTGTATATATACAAAGTAAATATTATATATATATATATATAATAAATAGATGTTGAACGTCCTCGATGGAAATTCTGGTTATTCAATTGGCCCATCCCATAGGCAAAAAGAATAGAAAAAGGAAGTCAGGAGGAGAAAGGAACCAAAATGCTTTAGAAGAGAAACATACTAGCTATCTTTTAGAATTTTACTAGAGATAAAATGTAGATTTTGTGTCCTTTTTTTTTTGCTTTTCTGACATTTGAGGAATTATCAGCTGTTCATTATTTTGTTTATTGGAGATGAGTAACTTATGTGGGACTCTCTGCAGTCTAACTTGGCCCCTTCACAAAAAATAAAAAAATGAAATGACAAAATGATGATGATTTATCATTAGTAACAACACATGCTCATAGTGATATGTCTATGGAAAGGTTGTGGTCATCAAACAAGCAAGTCCTCCAGGAATTATGGCAAGTGATCAAATATTTTTTACTATTAAAAGGTATAATATATAGTCCACAATTTTGCTAGGATGCGTTAAAATGGAGACATATTGTATACATTGCATGCAAGTGAAGTCTCCAAATTACTTGTATCTCATGTCATCGCATATAAGTCTTGCTTTTTATTGAAGTTATAATCATACAAATATGATTTTCCTCATACTCTATGGAAGTAAGTAATTTAGTCGAGAAAAGGAACTTAAGTTTTAACACAAATTTATGTTAATCAGGTCGTTATGTTGATGAGGCAAATTGAGAATCCAAGACTTAGCCACACTTGTAGGGAGCAGAACAGGGTAGCGAACATATTAGCTAAAGAAGGAGCAAAGACTGAGCTTTTTGGTGACATAGTTCACTTGGCAGTTCCTCCTTTGTTTGTTATTGATGTCTTTACAACGTACAAATTAGGAACTACTTTTGCTAGAATCATTACGTAATAGTAAAAGTAGACTTGCTAACTCTAGTACCCAAACTTATTTGGTCCATCGTGACCCTATATTTTGTTATGATGCATATAATAGGCCCATAATTATGGTAGGTATGGGCTAATAGGCCCATGATTACATGGGCTATTGAACTCAAAATATGCTTCCAGGAAAATTATTTTGGGCCCAATAGTGTGAACTTTTCTTGCTAGTAGAAATTCTTGATTATAAGATGAAAGGATAAAAAGGTGTGAGACTAAAGTGTATCACCATATAATTGTTGTTGACAGATAGATTAATGCTTCTTGAAATCATCTTGTTTATCTTTTTCTTTTTGTAAAATCATTTGGTATTCAAAATTCATACCGACTCGACTAATTCATATTTGCATCACCTAAGGCACACATTCCCTTTATTGAGTTCCCTCATTTTAGGACTTGAAAGTCGAACCTGATACATCAAATTATGATTAGAAGGATCTCATTTCATCCCGCCACATACTTGATGGTATATAATATATATCATCCTTAATTGTTTATCTTTGATCTTAACAACCATCACGTCCGTTAACAAACTAAACTGTAGATCAAAACTATATTGTATTAGTAAAATATATAATATATAATTAAAACTAGCTAGCAAGAGTTGGTGACATTTCTTTCATGGTATACCACCTTTAATTTCTTCTTTTATATCAAACGTGCAACCAACAACATATTGTTCTCCAAAATACACCAAACTCAATCTCATATAACATCACAAAACTCTCTTGTCCATACCAAAATTAAAACAGTCAAGTCACTTTTTATACTTCATCCACTCTTTTCTCAACCGTTTGAGGTACAAAAAATATGAAAATGAACACTTCATGTTGCTTGAAATTCAATAATCCATGCAAGAAAATAGTGAAGTTGTTCAAGTTCAAATTAAGAAAGCCTCTCTTTATAAAAAGGCTTCGATTTTTTCGCCCTTCAATAAAATGTGAAAGCAATACAAGCACCCGTAGAAAGCAAGCTTCACAAGTTCTTTCAGTGTTTCGTTTGATAAGGAGATCAAAACCAAGAGAGGAGGACCAAGTCATGGCACTCAAGAGTTTCTCAGGTAAAGGTAGCAAATGGGCGGGTGTACATAGTAAAACTTGAACATGTTAAATGACTCAAATCAATAAACGTCATGATCATTTGACCAAAATTTCTTTGAGTCAAATAGCGGGTCATTATTGATACACCAAACATGACATAATCTACATGTCACAGGTTCCGGTCGTGGAATCAACCACTATTAATGCTTACATTACGATTGACTACCTGCATCTCCCTCCTTTAAGGTGTAAGCCTTCTCCGGCTTTGGACCTTAAGTGAACGCGAAATATACTCTGCATTTTTATTAAATTATCAGCGAAATATTTTGGGTACCAAATTTCATTTTGTATGTGTCAGGACTCAGGACTTAGATTGCATACACTATTTTGAGTCATATGGACCCAATAATATGTGTCAAATCAACGAAAAAGTCATAACTCAACCCATATAAACTTAAACAGGTTGAACAAATTATTAAAAATGTGTCGATATTTTGCAATGCAGGGCATATTAAAGCACCAGTTCCTTCACCAATTACTCCAGCTTATGCAAGATTAAGTGGAGCTACTAAAAAAGAAGTAGTAATATTTCAGGATGATGTTGAAGATGCATGCAGAAGGTTCGAGAATTATCTGGCTGAAATGATTGTTGAAGAAGGGAAAATGAGGGATATAGTGGATGTAGAAGAATTGTTGTACTGTTGGAAGAATTTAAAAAGCCCTGTTTTTATTGACTTAGTCTGCAGATTCTACGGTGAACTATGCAAGGATTTGTTTTCCAATACCTATAAGGATGATATCAACAGTCCACAGAAAATCATGCAATGATCAAGCAGCCTGGTGCACTAAAGCTCCTGCTATGCACAGGATTCGGAAAAGGGCCCGACCACAAGGGCCTGTTATACTTGCATTTCTTCTACTGATCACATGGCAGCAACTTTACTAGTATATGATCATTTACCTTAATTACAGCCTTTTCTGTTGCAAGACATTGAAATTTATCAAGCAATAACAGATCAGTTATGTTGCTCAAATTTTTTTAAAATCTTGTCGCATCTGTATCCATTCCTTTAAAAATATAGTAGTAGTATTTTTGGAGAATCTGACGGACACGCACCTCTGCACCAGAAGGCAAAGATAAAAGGAAAAACACTAAAACATAGTTTGGCACATTTACCAGTTGAGAAATGTATATTGATAGGAAATTGAGGCAGTCACTCACATTGTAGCGGATGCACACAGCTGAAGTACAGAGCTCGTACACGTTAAATTGCACAACATCAACCATTAATCGGCCTCTGATGCAGATTAATATGTGTGAGCTTGGGCAGGTAATGCCATGTTTGGGAGTTAAGATTGTACTATTCACCCCAATATGTCGAATCCACGTTCTCCTCGTCGTGCATAAGCTGATTGCTGTTGATGACATAAATCTTCCTACCTAAGGCAAACACAAAAGGACTGAACCAGCGAAGATTTCTGTTAGGTAATATGAATTCCCAGGTAGAATTAGAATTGGGATTTGTGTTTTTACTATATTTATTCAAGTTCATACCGACGGTGAAATGGTTTGTTTCGTTAGCTTCCTTCCTTCCTCCGATGCATTCATCAATAACGGTCCACCCTGGAAAATCTTCAGTGAAATTGGCAATCGGAGAAAGTCTTTCCGGCAAGGAATCTAAATCAATCTTATAATATTCATGCAATCCATTGCGGAAATAGATTACTGCTGGATCATTGACATTGATCTGATTTTTGGTTTAGGGTTTCAGATTTTTTCAAGCTTCAATCGGAAGTCTATTAAGAAAAAGGTGACAGAATTTGTATAATCTAAAGAGTTGTGCTAAATTGCTAGCCGTTTTTGTTAGCAAACACTTTGCTTCCACGCGGAACTCTATTATAGGTAACGGACATTGAATGAAAAAAAAAAAAAAGTGAAGAGAAGTACCTTAGGCTAAGTTTTAAATAATTTGAAAATTCCGGTTAAAACTTAAATAGCTGCCCCAAAGAGGACTACTGGTTCACTTCGTCCCATTTTAAGAGCCCGTTTGGATTGACTTAAAAAAAGAAGAAGCTTTTAAGTCAAAAACGAAAAGTCAAACTGAAATGACTTTTAAGTCAAAAAATAAAAAGTAGGGGGAGACCTACTTTTGGTTTCTGACTTATTTTAAGTCATTTTTGACTTTATCAAACACTTCGTAACTTATTTTAAGTTATTTTTTATATTTATCAAACACTTTCAGAAATAAAAAACTGATTTAAAAGTAGATTTGATCAACTTTTAAGCCAATTCAAACACCCTCTAAGTCTATGCACCATTGGAATACGGAGGAAATTGCACGAATTATCCTTCAAAATGGTTGGTTTTATTTATTTTACCCTTACAAATATATTGATCTTTAACTATTGAATTTATGTCTAGAGAAACATAAATTCTTTAAAAGCAAAAGTACACGGGACATAAGTTTATGCAATATTATAATGTGAAGATATATTTATCCTTTAAAAAAAAAGTAATGTAAAAGCATATCTCCTCTAATAAAATGACACATTCATCTTTTAATTAATATAATGTGATGTGAATATCCGATATGAGTAATAATTGTCCTACTACTAGATATGGTTTTGTCAAAAAGTGTTAAATGCATGTTGGCAATCCTTGGGATAATTAATTTACGAAGTGTACGCGTTATTAGTCAATTAAACCGTGGACACTTGTCATTCTCCAACGAAACATTGTCTTAATTATTTTAGTAATTATAGTCTTGCCTACTCTAATACTCTCTGTTGTTACCTTTCCCATTCTCAACTGCACCAACAATAAGGAACCTAGAAGCTTTGACACCTTACATAACTTATTAATTATTATTTAACTAAACCGGCATGATATTTTTATGCATTACGTGTTGGACTAATACCGACCATTATTATTTATTAAAAATAGTATTATTAAGTCACATGTACTCAGTCTTCTTATTGAATAAAATAATATTGTTACTTTCTAGTTGATTTTGTTATAACGCTGCTGAAATTTATAGACAATAATCGTATATATAGTTGAATAAATATATTCACATTAAACTAGCAAGTATGTGACATTAATCGTATATAGTTGAATAAATATATTCATACTAAACTAGTATGTACATATTATAGTGGCGGAGCACCCCTTTTTATAGGTTATATTTAGTGAATATTTTGATTATATCATTAATCGCAAATCATAATTATATATTAGTGGAATGATTGCATTCTACATACATGAAAATTCAAATCTTTATTAGTGTGAAAAGGATAAGTGAACATCGTCAAAGTATGTGGCGCAGCGTGATGTTGTTCTTAATTTCTTATTGATTCTTTTAAATATGAAAATATATTTGATAGGGACCATCCCTTCCCCGCCACGAATGAAGCCCTACGTGATGCATATCCAAATTAGTAGAACTTCAATCCTAATATCAAACATTTAAAAAAGAAAAGAAGGAAACAATGGATAGTGGACGGAAATTTTTTTTTGCTTGGATGATATATATAATTAAGCAATAATCTGTTTAAGCAAAAAAATAATAATTAAAAAAACAATACTTAATTGAGATTCATTGGATGACTAAAACGTGTAAACCACAGCCAAAACCGACCTTTTATTCTATTGACTTGAAACGTTGAATTATTATTATTTAAAAAAAAAAAAAAAGTGATGGCTAGCTAATTCAAAGACCAGTATATAAGACGTTCAAAACTAGAGCTTAGACAAGAAGTTTCTTCTTTTGAACTATTCCAATATATATATACCAATTCACATAGGAAAATAAAATAACTATACTTATACCAATCTTTTAGCTTCTTCTTTATTAATCGTATCCGTCTACCGATGCCGGAGAAGCCTATATTCGGAAAATATGAGCTAGGAAAGCTACTCGGTTGTGGTGCATTTGCCAAAGTGTACCACGCTAGAGAAATCAGCAATGGAAGAAGCGTCGCGATCAAAGTAATTAACAAGAGCAATATTTCGAATAAAGATGTTCTTCCTAACAATAGAATCGAGCGCGAAGTCTCCATTATGCGCCAGCTGCAGCATCCATACATTGTTAGACTCTATGAAGTGCTCGCCACGAAGACGAAGATCTATTTCGTCATGGAATACGTCAAAGGAGGCGAATTATTCAACCAAATCTCCAGTAAAGGCCGATTCACCGAGGATCTCAGCCGGAAATGCTTTCAGCAACTGATTTCCGCAGTTAATTACTGTCATTCACGCGGAATTTACCACCGCGATTTGAAACCTGAGAACGTTCTGATTGACGAAAATGGAGATCTGAAAGTTTCCGATTTCGGGCTTAGTGCTACAACCGACCAAATTCAATCATTCGACGGACTTCTACATACTGTTTGCGGATCTCCGGCGTATGTAGCACCGGAGGTTTTGACGATTAAAGGATACGACGGAGCTAAAACCGATATCTGGTCATGTGGAATTATGCTATTCGTGATGATCGCCGGTTACTTCCCGTTCTACGATCAGAATCTGATGTTAATGTACAAAAAAATCTACAAAGGCGAATTCCGGTGCCCGAAATGGATCTCTCCGGATGTTAAGCGGATACTATCTCGTCTTCTGGATGTAAATCCGGTGACGAGAATTACGATCGAAGAAATAATCAGAGATCCATGGTTCAGAAAGGGATTGAAATTCATCAAATTCTCAGAAGAGGAAGAAAATACTAAGATAAATTCATTAACAAATTGTTTGAATGCGTTTGATATAATTTCGTTCTCCCAGGGATTGGACATTTCTGGATTGTTCAAATCGAACAATCCGGTGGATGATTTGGAAAGGATAGTGATGGAAGAGTCGCCGGAGAGTGTAATTGAGAGAATTGAAGAGATAGGGAAGAAGGAGAATTTCAGGATGAAGGAGAAAAAAGAATGGGGAATCGAAATGAAAGTACAAAATGGTAAATTAACGATGAGTCTGAGCCTGGATGTATATCGATTGACTGAACGTTTAATAGTCGTGGAAATTCAAAAAAGTGATGGTGACGATGGTTTGTATAAAGATGTATGGAGGAATAAATTGAAGCCCGTAATTTTGAGCCAACGGGGAGCAGAGCTTCACATTTCCGACAGCTAAATTTCAAGCATTGGGTGATTTTTAATTTTAATTTTTTTTTTACATAGTTACAAAAACAAAAGAAAAAATGTGCAATGAAGTGCTTTGTTTTTTTTTCCAAAGAAAATAGTTGATATAAAGTTTTTAAAAAAAAAGAGAGTGGAGGAAGTTCATATTGTAAATATATACCTTTTTCTTGTCTTATATTTGTGTGTTATATATCTTTGCTTATATTTGTGTGTTTATTTTGGATTTAATTGACATAAATGTATAATATCATAATTAGTAAAGATTCATATAAGTGAAGATTGATATAAACTATATCAATTTTAATTGAGATGTTGATATTTATTTATTTGTTTGTCAATACAAGTTAGTTACCAAAAAAATCAATAACAAGTTGATTTTGAAGTGTAATTATTATTTTTTTCCTATAAAAATTAACCCATAATTTATTCTTGATAAAAAATGGAGGCCCTTAAAATTGGGGGCCTAAGGCCAATGCCTTATTCAACCAAGCATAGAACCGACCCCACATAGATGTTAAATGAACGTTCCATCTCGTCTTGATTTGATTATACCAGCTTCTTTTCCTTCTAAGAGAACGAAAGAAAATCAAAATGTATACGCTAAAGAAAATCAAAGTAGGTCTTTTAAAAAAATAAATGAGAAAAAGGTGTTAATTACTATACAGACACAGTTCATCTACTTAGAGGATAATATATATGGATGGGCCATTTTCATCAAAATTAAATGCTTATAGTTTCATTATCATTATTTGTACGTTAAAACAATAATTTAGAATGTGCTGGAGCTAGCAAATTGTTTGGAATCATGAACATGGCCTAGTCGGACCAATAATCATCACCCCTTACTGTTGCAGATAATATAATCATCATTTTCTATGAATGTGTACGGTGGGTGGGAAAATGTTTAGTTTTTTGTAATAAAAAAAAATAGTTTCAGAAAAATAATTACTCCCTCCGTTTCATTTTATGTGGCAATATTTGACCGGACACGGAATTTAAGAAATAAATGAAGACTTTGAAATATTTACCAAATTGCCCTTTAAAAAATAGACTCATTTTTCTCTCTCCTCATAAATGTATTGGAGTACTATCTTTAAAATTAAGTGGGACCAACAAGGATAAGAGAGGAATTGTACCTTTAAATATTTATCATATAAGGAAATGTGACATTCTTTTTGAGACTGACAAAAAAGGAAATGGTGTCACATAAAATGGGACGGAGGAAATAATATTTTTTTTATTAATTTGTTTGTGTTCTGTTACGTAAAGCAAAAAAATGTTACTTGTTATAAAAGAATTTGTATATAATCTAGATAAATATCAGGATAGATAGAGTGTGGAATGGTAAGGATGCATGGGAGTTATTGGTGTATTTGTGTGGTTGAGATGTGTTGGAGGGAGCGGGGAGGATATTAATACATTTACGTACTATTCAATCTTATAAATTAGCTAGATAAAATGGAATTAAGATTATGTTTTATCTAATTCACTTATACTGGTTCTTACGAAGCTTGCTCATGTACACCATGGTTCATATCCGATCTTAGAAAAAATTCAACCTATCCTCTGTATAGGACTTACACAAGGATCGGAACAAAGACACGTTTTGTTGGACACATTCAGTGTGGAATTCATGTGAAACATTAAGCCCAATCTTAATCACGGCCCATGTTTCGTCAAGCCATCCTAAACTAAACAAATTAGGGCCTAATAAAACTTGCATAGCATTTTAAACTAATTTGATACATAGATTATCTTTGTATACATAAATTAAGTATATAGGATGTATAGCCTCTAGTTTTCATGAATACACACAGTATTTTGATTTTTTATTTTTTTTTATCTATAATAAATGACGTTAAAATGTGGAAAATCACATGCATGGCAACAGATTCCCAGCTACTTTGAATAATAAATATGAACAAATTAACAATGAGAATATCAAACTCGAATTTAATTAATGAGGCATGTGAAGGAGAGGAAATAAAGTAACAAAGAAATCAGTTATTCCCTCACTAGAAAATCAATGGAAGCATCTAATTTTTTTCACCTCCATTAAGAAGAAATCATTCAGAGTATTAATCAGATGTTTCTCGAGAATTGAGCACTATTTATAAGAAATAGTTCTTCAATATAAATTTATAATTAAAAACAATTACTAATTATTATTTAAAATTCGTAAGGCAAAAATTATCTCTGAGCAACTTTTATTTGCTTAAGCGACACTTTTTTTGGAACGAACAAAGTATAATACAATAAAATACCATATGAGTTTTTGCATATCTTCATTGACCATTGCATCCTTGGTAAAAAAAAATATTCACCCTTATGCATTAATTAAACTCTACTTATATAATTGGTGAAGGTTAATTATTGATAAGTAAATAATTGGTGAGGTGTGATGTAAACAAGAGGGCGATTTCATAGGCTAAAAATACGGGTCAAACTAAACATAGATCTATGCATTTTCCTTCCATTTAAAGCAAGCCATTCACTCTCTTTTCCTAAAATAAATTACTATATCTATTTTATCCTCCCAATGCTTTTCCATGTTCCCACATCTTTATTCTTAGAGTAGTAACTTTTATATTATAAAAATACTTTTTTCAATAAATATCATATTTTCTATAATAATATTTCATTATATTCGACAAGTTTTCTTTGAAATAGAATTTTTGTAGGAAAAATTACGCAAAATGACGAATATTTAGAGTATATTATGTAATGTAACTATAGTTTTTATTATTTTTAATCTGTGACTACAGTTTCGCGAAATTTTGCTATTTGATTTCCTAATTGTATAAATCCAGAATTTGTATAATTTGGTTCCTGATTGTATAAATCCAATATGCTCCTAGCTACTACGATTTATGAAAATATCATAGTAAATTACCGTATTTGTATATTGACAAGCGAAATATACACACGGAGTTCCGAAAAACAGTTAAATGTATAGGTACATAATTTGTATAAACTTACCATGTTTGTATATTTACAAGCGAAATATACATAATTATGAAGCACAATACCAAAACTATAGCTATAAAACCTTATTATGCCTATTATCTTTGTTATTTCTAAAAATTTTCCTTTTTTATATTATGTTAGATTATACAATATTTTTTTTATAATTATATTTTTTTTCAGCAGCTAAAAGATATCCAAAATGATGTATTTACAAGTTGAATCATATATTGGCAACCATTTACTGGTTCTGGTTTCCTATTTTTTCACACTGATAATTAAGATAAGATTAATGTTAATTTTGAATTATTTCTAGAAAATGTGATTATTTTAAGGATGCATTAAAATATATATATATATATATATATCATTTATCCCGCCCAAACGAGTAGCTAGAACTTAAAAATTAATAGTATAATATATATAAAACTTGGCTATGATCATGTGTTATTGTCTTAGCTTGAAAGTGTTTGAAGTAAGAATCCAAGACGACATGTAAATATTTTCAACGGGTAAACGAGTTTGGTTATTGACGGTGACACTAAATAGGAAGGGCAACATCACAAGAAATTGGACTTTTTTTCGTTGCTTTCCATTTGGTTTTCGATCTATATTTATATTAAGGTCCAATTATATTCATCTATTTTGAAGGTACTGCTTTAAATAAATTTTTTTCTTTTATTTTTAAAAGTTCAATTTGATGCATCTGATTAAGAGTGAGAATATTTCAACCACTTCATAAAAAAATTGTACATTATAAAATATTTATCATTTAAATAATTAAAACCATTTAATAATAACTGATTTGATTGTGCTACACAAAATTATTTTTTTTTTAAAATGAAGTAAACATAAGTTTGGTAGTAATGAAAAGTCAATAGGTGCAATTAGTCACACGTGAGCAAGATTTGACTCAGCTGGCAATCAATACGAGTAATATTTTTTTAGTTTCTTGTGAAAGTACATTAATTATTTCTTCTAATTAATTAACCTTTGTCATGCCTTTTAAGAATTCCTTTTCTCCCCTTTCTCATTTTCCTCTCTCCCTTTGAGAACTCAATTATCTTCATCTTAATTTCAACTTATCTTCCATCAACCTCAAGTCATTTCTAGAATGTCAAGAGAAAGGTACGTAACACTAATTAATTTACATGTGCAAATCATTATAATTTCTTTGTTGTTGTTATTAAATTCCTTTTAAGATGAACTAGCTAGATTAATTAGGTCAAATGAACAAAGGCGCTGAGCTAGGACCGCAAGGAGTTCATTCGCCAAAAAATAATTATACTGTATATACGCGGTTAACTTTGTGTGAATCCTGTTAGATTTTTATTGTGTTTAATTACTATTTCATAATTTGAATCTCATTATTGAAAATCCTTGTCCGGTCGCATGTTGTGGCGCGGCGCGGCGGAGTTAGTTTGGAAGGTAGAGGTTCGATAAAATTCATTAGCTCTAGTCAAAACCCTACATATTTATTGAGAATTTCAACGAATACATGTCAGAACCAACAAACTTCAAATTCTGAATCTGGTTCTGGTTTGATTTATATTTGACTTTTTTTTTTGATGAATAGGGAGAGATTGGATGAGATGGGAAAGAAGTTAAAGACAGAGATAGATATTTCACAGCTACATCTGCAACAACAAATGGGAAGAAGACACGTGTTGGGGCCTGTTGGAGGAGGAACAACATTGAACAATGTTACACCTTGTGCTGCTTGTAAACTTTTAAGAAGAAGATGTGCTGAGGAATGCCCTTTTTCTCCATATTTTTCCCCACATGAACCTCACAAATTTGCTGCTGTTCATAAAGTCTTTGGGGCTAGCAATGTCTCCAAGTTGCTCATGGTATATATCTACAATTTGTATTTGAGTTTAACTTCTATTAGGTATCATCCGTGCTATACTATCAAATCGCTTGAAAGATAATTATCCTTAAACTAAAAATAAGTTATGTCTTTGGGTAAACCGTGACGAAAAAGGGTTGATCATCTAATTCAGTATACCCTTTAACAGGAAAATCACACTCTATGTATATAGAAGGTCGATTTTTATTTTAATTCTTTTTGTGTGTATATATGATAGATGAAACCATCTTGATGAAAATCATCCATCCATCATTGACTATGTTACTTGCTTGTATAATCAAAGACGGATCTAGGGCTTGAAGTTAATTAGAAATAAATTGTAACATTTTTGCCATAAAAAATATAGAATTGTTGACATTGTATGTTTAAGTTTTTATATTTGTTGAAATTTTAGTGATGTATATAAATGTGTTAGGTATGTTCCATCAAAATGTTAGGTTATTTTGAACCCCTCCATTTTTTCCCATATAAACTATAATAGGCTACAGTATGTTAATAATATAATTTTTCGTTTACACTGTCAATATATATAAATTAGAACGTAACTTTTATCTTGTCATGACTTTTTTTTTAATTAGGAGGTGCCTGTGGGACAAAGGGCAGATGCTGCAAATAGTTTGGTATATGAAGCAAATGTGAGGCTAAGAGATCCAGTGTATGGATGCATGGGTGCAATTTCAACTCTACAACAACAAATTCAAAATTTACAAGTTGAGCTTAATACAATTAGGGCTGAAATTTTGAGATACAAATATAGAGAAGCTGCTAATAGTCTTATTGCATCTATTTCCACCTCTGTGGCACCTGAGTTACCCCAAGCTCCTCCTACTCCACCACCACCACCACCACCCCCCTCCATGGTGGTGGTTTCATCATCATCTTCTTCTGCTTCATCAACTTCTTCTAATTTATACACACCGGCCTCGTCTAGTGTGGCAAACTTTAGTGCCATTACCAATAATAACATATCGTATTTTGATCAGCAATAGTCATGTCACATAAAAATGAAACAGATCAGATAATTGAAGGAAAGACATTTGGAGGATTTTTAGTTCACTCTTTTTTTTTTTAATTTTCAAACTTGTCATTGGTAAGAGCATTTTATTATATATATACAAACCATATTGTATCTCCAATTATGACAATTACAGATAGCTAGAGAGATATTTGATGATGATTAATTGTCTTTTTAATTTTCATTGCTTTTGTGATGGTCAATTTGTGCTTTTTAATTGTTTGTTTAATTTGTATCTGGAAGAGATTTTTCTTTTAGTATAATTTTATAGACATGCAAGCATAGCCCTTTTTTTTAAAATAAAAATAAAAATTTGCGGTAAGTTATTACTTCTCATTTCGAATTTTAATTCTGATAGATGGTGTCAAAAAAATTCTTTTACACTACTAGTTCAGGTATGTTATATCTGTACTTTATATCATAGTACGTAGTGGTAAGATATATACGTATATTTTATCCTCCTCAAATCTTATTTGTGTGATTTTATGGGATATATTATTGTTATTGTTGTTGATATAATTGTAATCTGAAAAAATAGATAATGTGCTACTATAACTAATTAAATTGCATTTTTTGAGTAAAAATTCTTTACTCTGAAAATATAAGTAATTAGAACCCCTAAAATTGTACCAGACTTAATTACTAGTTTTGACGAATAATGTAACATTAATTAGGTCTTCTCTATTCGTTTTTATTACTACTTCTTCATTTATTGCTGCTAATTTTAAAAGCGATTTTTGCAAATATCGAGAGATTCCTTAAGCCAACTGAAAATCATTTTTGATGTCAAGACAAATTAGTGACCATTAATAAACTATTAGATTAATTAGATCCCTATTGCTATAGCTTATAACGTTAATAAGGTTTTTCATGTTTGAATTATTTTTTTTATTTTTATTTTTTTATATATTTTATCTTACCTTTCCTTAAGAGCTTTTACTCTTTTGCTCTCTTTAGTGAGTAGAACTCAAAGACTTACGATTGAAAGTGAGGGATAATTATCATTCGAGCAACTTTCTCTGTGGACGGTTGAGTTTTGATTTGAAATAAACGATGAAAAGAATCTCATTTTCCTAAGCTTGGAAACTTACAAGTGTGTTAGTTATATATGGTGTCAATTAATTAATTAAAATTTCAGCAAGGAATGTATCTTTTATATTATATTATTACGTATGTGGTTTGGGTTTTCTTGGCGTGTGGATCTCATCAAAAGAGTAGGATTAGTTATATCATAGCCTAGCTAGCTACTCTATTCTAAATTAATTTGTAAATTGGCAAGTAATATAAAAGAAATAAGTTATACTAACAAAGAAAAAAAGAATACGATGAGATTTTATTTTTCTTTGTTTTTCCCCGTCTTCCCAAACCAATTTACCTATTTGAGATGTCTCCATGTGTGGCGTGATAAGATAAGGACCACTAGGGGCCCCCTTCCAGGGGACTTGGGCCCGATCCGCCGCTGAGGACGCTTCTCCAGACTATAATTCGGACGACGGAGCCGCCCGATTCTACAAGATTACCATTGGTCTGCTAGGCACTGGCATACGTGTTAACAGAGGCAGATCTAAAATATAATATAAGGTTCATATATAGAAATCGTCGAAAACTATATTTGTATATTAAGATATCCTTTAAATACCTATAAGTATTTCACAGTAACTTGATACATTACATTTGATTTATTGTTATTGTTATCTTTTTAAGTGTATCTAAGTCGAGAGGGTTTGGATCAGTCAAAGAATGCTACGACTGTATTTTAAAAATGATTTTAGTATATACATGTTTACATCAAAATAATATTGGAATATTATAAAATTAGGCAGACATATTACTAAGTCATGATCACATGGGTTATTAATTAGTTTCAATGAAATTGCAGCCATTAATTCGTATATGGTTCCCATTTTGTCTTGAAAAATATGTAGATTTTATAAAGTATACAATGGCCATTTAATTAAAATATTTTCAATTCATGTAAGTCAACTTAGATGAATAATAACATAAGAACAGAATTAATTAGACGTAGATATTATAGATGTGTTAATTATTCAGGCAGCAGAGTCATCTTTATTTTATTTTTTCTTTCTTTCTCAAGATTATTCTGATAAAAAAAATAGTTCTTCAATCTCAAGATGTTAGTGGTTTAGCTAAAAAATAATCCGAATTTTTATATAGGTTATGAAATATGAAACTCAATTATGTGACATTTAATTAATCTGTAGGATATGTAGATTATGTTGTCGTGAACTTAAATCTATTTAAAGAGAGCAAGAAGTCCGTACCTCAGCTTGAATGACTATTTATTCATTTTTTTGATATCTGTAATTTATTGTATTTATAATATACTACACCAACAATATGTATTTAAGGTCATTTCATGTAAAAAAAAAAGTGTTCTATTTTAGTATTAATAAAATAACATTACTCTCAAAATATGGTGTAACAACACAAACTTAACATAACACATAAGTAATTAAAAAGTGAAATAATTAATAATTATGATGAATTTATTAATATTCACAAGCTAGTAGATTAAAATTACACAATTCAATTAATTGAAGCTTTAATGTCCCTTCTTGGACTGCCGGTAAAATTGGAACGATACAGAGAAAATTAGCATGATCCTTGCGCAAGAATGAGACACATAAATTGAAAAATGGTCCAAACTTATTATTATTATTTTTTTTTAATGAAAGCTTTAATGTACCACTTAAACGGACCATAGGAATGAGATTAAAATTTATTAATAATCAATGGACCAAAAATATTATTAACCCTTAAAATAATAATAATAAATAAATTAATAATACTATTAACTATGGTGACGACCAATAATGTGAAAGTACAATATATAATACAATCACAACCGGAAATTTAAGTCTTTATTCACCCAAACATTTGTTTCTTCTTAAAACAAAAAATACAAACACATTATAAATTAAAGTTGAGCTTCTTTTTTTTTCTCAACACAAACTTAAAATTAACTCACACATAATCAAACATACTATTAAAATTTATATAGGTTCAAGCTAATTACTTAATTAATTGATTTTCCTGCAATTAGTACGAATCTGGCCATTAGTTCCAGTAAGTGGGCTTAAATTCCCCAATTTAACCATAGCTTTTGCAAAATCCGCATCGAACGTTATAGGATTAGTACTATAACTTTTCACTTGAGAGTCCGTAGAACTGCCACTATATAATTGTTGATCAGAATGAAGTATTCCTTTATCGTTAATCAAGTTCTTGTAAAAATGGTTGTCGAATAATACAGGGGTGTTTGCATCTAGTGATGAAAGAGTGTCGTCTCCACCAGTACTAGGACAGTTGGATTTCAACGATGTAGCTAACGATGAATCGATGTTTGTTTCGTTGTATACACGTTGTCGGAATGTTGTACATTGTGCTTTGCCTATTGTGTGACCACCTATATATATGAAAACATACATATCAATTAGTAAACTAAACTTAGTTTTTTCGATTTAACTTCTATAAAACTGGCAATATAAACTTACTTAGATACTTTGCAAAATAATTGGTGTCAAACAAATTTGAATTATATACCATGATAATGTATGTATAATCATTTGTTGTACACATGCTTACATAACAACATAAATTAATTAGTAACATGAAAGATAAAGGCAAGTGGTTTTCTACATCTTGTTAATTCGCAGTGATTTGTATTAAAAATATTATACTTATGTTGTCAATATATATAACTTGTCCATTTTGCTTTATTCGGGCCTAAATACTCATTTCGAACTACTCGTATTATTTTCAATTAAAAAATGCTACTACCATCTCCAAGATAGGGATAATGTATACGTATATACTTTATCCTTCCCAGACCCCACCTTGTGGGATTAAGCTGGATATGTTATCGTTGTAAATTTAATTTTCTTTACACAAAATCATCGTAATAAGAAAAAGTTTGTTACCTGAAAGAGCAACCATTTCTTTAGCAGTGAAGCCTTTATTGGCAAAGTTAGTAATAAGGTCATTAAGATCCAATAAGGGGGAAGGTATATCACTATTTGCTGTATCCAAACTTGCTGTTGTTGAATCTCTTCTTCCTAATTCCACTGTCCATGAAGGCCCACCTAACTGAGACCAACAAATTCAATGAGCTATAATCATAATTATGGCCCAAATTATTATGGAACTTGAAATTGTAAAGTCGTATGGAATAGCCATTATTAGAACTGATTTTTGAAAGATAGCCAGTGTTTGGAAGTTTTTGTAAGATATAGCCACTTTTGATGTGGAAATACCATAAGTCACGACAATATCTTGGATTTTGAACTTTAACAAGTGAAAGTTTGATGACATAAATATCATGATTTTTGAAACGTGTGACTGTATCGTGAATTTCAAACTTAAGAAGAGTGAAATTCCATAACATTTTCGTGTATTCATCCACAATATTATGATTAACTTTTACTTTTTTAAGTTCGAGCTTATTACTTTAATGACAGTTGTAAAATTCACAAATTGACTATTTTTCAATGATTTTTGAAGATGCAGCTATTTTAGGGAGTCATGAAATGGGCTATTTTTTAAAATTTGTTGATGGAGAGGGAGTCTGTTTGGATGGGCTAAAACTATTTTGACTTAAAACACTTAAAATAAGACAATCAAACGAGCTCTAACTAAAATACTTACGAGCACAACAGAATCTCGTGCAGCAACAGCTACAATATCAGCACATGAAACAATTCCAGGACATAATTTCTCTATTTGAGATTTGATTTTATCTATCACATCAAAACCTCTTAGTGAATTTGAATTTGGTTTTGCTGATTTCTCTCCAGTAAAATCTGACGTATCATCCAATAATACAGATCCATCACATCCCTGTCAAAAACAAATACATAAATATTTTGAAATAAATAAACCAACGAAATTGTTAACATTAGTAGTCCACAACTTAATTAATATATATATATATAGGAAGTGTTGTCGCTCTTTTATGTAAGCTGCGTGAGACACAAAAATAAAAGCAAAATTAAGGAGTTAATGCAATTTATGTCAGTCTTGTGAGACACAAAAATAAAAGCAAAGTTAAGGAGTGAACGTGCATTAACGAAGCAATCATGGAAATGAAGACGGAGTAACGAGGCCCCCATGCGTCGCTCGTTCGTCACAGCATTTGCCACTGCGTTTTTAATCGTATACATAGCTTTTGGACATGATTTTTCATAGTAGTCCGAAGATAAATCGGCTGAACAAATTCCAATTACTGAAAATATAATTATAAACATAGACAAGTAAAATGCCATCTTAATTAAGAAGACTATTGAAAATGTATGACATAAACAGCAAGTTAATTAGTTTCTGCTGGTAATGATGAAGGAGATTAACATTTTTGTTGCATTTTATAGATGATGATTATGGTGGAATCTTTGACTTTAATTTCCATTTATGTATGAATTAGGTCAAAGTTCACTCTAGTAGCTTGTTGATAATCTACCCTTTTATATATATATTTCATTCGTTCTGTTTTATATGAATTAGTTTGACTTGACACTAAGTTTAAGAAAGAAAGATAGACTTTTAAAACTTGTGGTCTAAAATAAGTGATAGATGTTTGTGTAACTATGAATCATTTCATCAGAGGTAGAATAAATATTTAAAAGTTAAATTGTTACTTAATATAAAAATGTGTTATTTTTTGGAACCGACTAAAAAGGAAAGGAGTCATATAAACTCGAACAGTGGGAGTAGTAAAATATTGTCTGGGGTCAAACAGTAAAGATTCTCTACAAGGACAAGATAGCATATTCTTGCTTAATTTGTTAACTTACTTAACCACGGTAAATTGAATTTAGTTGGTGAAACATCGATCTGATTTGAATAAATATTTATTGTTGACTTACGAGTTACATAACATGTATTCAATTTTTCATCTATTACTATGAGAGATATCAGCTTCAAATCTGGTTAAATTAGAAATTTTTCAAATAAAAAGCACCTCTCCTTTAACGGGACGAGCCATACTAATACAAATTTAAATTAATCAGGTAAATAAATTTCTAATACCAACTTGTTATTTTCCATCCTGCACCATAATGGTGTGATATGTTGCTTCAATCAATTTATTTCCTCTTTTACTTGGCCACTATCACTATGTATTCACAAAAGTAGCTTTTAAAAGATAAAAATTATAAACAAATAATAAAAAGTCTAAAGCTATATGATAGTTGGGGTGTTCGTATTTCACATTTGATATACATAATTATAAAATTAATTGGTTGGGTTTGTTCAATTTCCATACAAATAAAGGACTATTGGATTAGTAATTTGGTGATTAGTGTGAACAGGCTAATTGTCGAAGAATCTGATAATTAAGTCCAATGTTTTTCTCTAAGCAGACATACAAGTCAAAAGATCCATAATATATAAATAAAAAATACATCTAGATATAATCAAGTGAGTATAACTTCCACTAAAAAAAGGAGTAAAACTAAAATTTTCCATTTATTTTCAACGCCCTACCTTCAACTTGGTGGTTACTTTAGAAAATTAAAAATATTTATATTTTACGATCTACGAGTATAGTATACGTTGTGCTATATCGAATCCTTTTTTTATCTGCGACATCTTAGGGGGGTTAAATAAGCGAGTGAATTTAAGATAAGTTGTGCCATGATGGGTTCCCAAATTTAAGATAAGTTGAACAATATATATAGGTGATAGCTGAACTTGCCCAATTACTCTAACCGAGCTTTATTTTTATAAAATTCTTTTTCCATTTCTTTTTCATAATAATATGTCTAATTATCAAACAAAACTATAAAACTTTTTACATATAACATATTTTTAAAAATATAGTTTCTTATTATTTTGACATGTTTTCTTATGGATCAATTTAAATTATATATGGTCAAATCTTTCTATAATAACATTATTTGTCTGAATATTTTTCTTGACTCATATAGCGAAATGCTATTTAGAAAACATGTAATATTAACAATATGACATGAAAAACAATTTCAAAGAAAAAAAATTGGCCGATATATAATGAAAATTTTCATATAGAATAACTATTGTAAAGAGGTCTCATTGTATTTAGCCCAAATTATAAGCTGACTTAGACTCTACCTAAATTGATTTGCTATGCATATATATAGATATATATGTCAAGCTCAACCCGCTCAAGCTGAGTAGATTATATTTTTATGGACTAATTTTATCATCTTCTGGTCGATCATCTACCACAACCTTTTCACCTCAAATAATGACATCATTAATTTTATTACTCTTAACAATTATAATCCTCATGTGAAGCACAATCTTGGTGTCTGGTCTTTGTCCTTCTATAAGGCTTTGAAAAAGGTGAAATAACATATTAGAGGACAGTATCATGTGATAGTTTGGCTATACAAAGTAAATTAACATAAATGTCCAACTCTTAACAAACTTTGTTGCCCACTTTACTTCTTCAGTTCACTTATTCTTCCTAAGTAAGTTTGGTACAAAGAAAAATGTATCCCTAGGACAATGTTTTGTTGGAAAGTATAAGTGAAATTTTAATTATTTTTTTAGTATTTGGTACTAAGTAAAAAATATTATCCGAGTATTTATATCTATATGTAATTTATTAAAATATTATATGGACGAGATGGGGTAGGGAGTGGGGGTTTCAGGGTGGGATGGTCAAGGCAAGGATTAGGATGTTGGTTGGGTACGGAAAAGAGACAATGAACTTGAAATGTCATTTATGAAGTTAATTTTCCCTACTTTCATTGCAGAAGTCATTCTTCTCATTTTTAAGGAATTCGTTTTCTCAGAAATAATGTTTTCTGAAATATTTTGTCCAATCAAATATGCAAAAAAAAAATGAAAAACATTTTCTGAGTAATGTCTTCCTCCATACCAAACACACTTTCATCTGTCCACCTTTTCTTTAAATAGTCCTCCATCAAGAATTTCTCCCAAAATTTATTATTTGCAGGACTGTTTTTGACTTTATAAGATGAGAAAAGTTACTGTTTTTGTTGTTGTACCAATTAATAGTGATTGAAATTTAATTAGTACTTTCTTCGTTTTAATTTATGTGGCATTTTTCGGATTTTGAAATTCAAACAAGTCTATCTTTGATTATAAATTTTTCATATATCTTTTAATTATTTTGAATTGCCAATTATTGTGACTTATAGTACTTTTTACAAATATATAAATTTCATTTAAAAAAAATTAAAGATTTCATGCACAAATTTTCGATCAAATTTAAATTATTTGACTCTAGAAAAACGGAAAGTACCACATACATTGGGACATAGGGAATACTATATATGGCTCGATGGATTATTCTAATCATCATATACATTACGTGCATTGGAGTTCAATTAATTCCCAGCTAGGAAGTCTTTTAGGGTAAAACATGTCCTACCTAAGACAAATGCATTGTGGTTGAGAACTTTTAGGTTCATTAGTATATAATCCAATTGTTTGGTCTCGAATACTAATTATTGTACATTAGATTTGTTTTAAAAAAAATCAATAATTTTGATGTTCAATCATGTAGGAATATGATGCATTTGGTCGAGTAATTAGATTTTAAAGATCATATATTAAATGTAATACAGTACGCAGTGGGTGAATGGATGTTCTAATAAGTAAATAGCAATCACATCACAATAATAATATAATCAGTGGCGCAGCAACATGTCGCTTAGGGTGATCAATTATTGCATATTTTTTGTTGAAAAAATTATATTATTAAAAATTGTATGAAATGTATAGATCTATTTTTTATTCATATATATTCCATCTGAATATATTTAACGAAATTTCTGACTTCCACACTCAATATAATATGAGTAGTACGTTTAATTTGTTTTTGAGTTATATATTTCTCCTTTGGAGAATAATAATGAGTGGAGTATATATTTATATTATACTTATAAACATAGGAATTACTACTATATAAGAGAGAAAAAACGTCACATAATTACTTTTGCTTTGAAATATAATATATGGCCATAATCTACGACGTTATTATTTACATATGTGAACACAAAATGGTTAAGAGAATTACAAAATAACTTCTCTTCTAGGCTCTAGCTGTTCATGAATAACTCTCATATCTGAATTAAAAATATTAGCGCGAGTATTTAGTTCAGTTTTAAGCTTGAAAAGATCTTAGGTCCAATTCTACTAAATTAATCGAAACTTTCATATTAAATCCAAACTGTCCAAAAACGCACCGCTAAATGTCATGGCCAAACGGACAACAATTTTCTTATCTATAGTGACATTACATAAAGGTGTGATACGGCCTCCCACGTACCCCCTATTTTTAAAACCATGGATAGTGAACTTTAATATGGTCTTATTATTGGGGTCCCAAAAATTGTTTTCATTAAACATGCAGTTGGCACTGATAAATTGGTACATTTGTATTTAAGGATCACACCTACCTCATATATTCTAATATATCAAAAATTTACTCCTCTAATTAATTATTTGGCAATAATATCATGACTTCGTGTCTTTGAGTTCAACAGGAGAAAATTGACATATTTTTCCAACAATATTTCATCATCGATTTATAAATTCTTCATTAGATATTTTATTCTCGATTTCACCTATAGCCACATAAGAATCAGTTACACATGGAGAATTTTGATGCGTCCCATGGCATAGCCACGTAGACTGAAGATGGTCAGTTGAAGATACTTCATCTCGCTAAAACATATCGTGTATATAAAATAATACCGCATATATATAAAAAAAAATAGATGAATGAGTGATCAGTTTAACACCTTTCGTCAAAAAATTATATTATGTATATATAATAAACAATATTATATATTAAATTTAAATTATTCGTAGTAAATTCCCGATTTCGCCGTTAGAATGAACATAATGAGAATCATCAACTATAATTCATTCGGCTAAAAATGCCATTTCACATATATGATGACATTACATTATCGTTTACAAAATCTTTTATTTACATTATATATACTAGCTATATACAGAATTTATATATGTCGATACTCTTACCACTAAACAATACTATTACATAAATTAATAAGTTAATACTATATAGTAGTATTAATTTCCTCCACGTAAATGTGTATAAAAATTTTGTGTTCTTCTATGAAGAATAAAAGCAAGACAAGTTCCTAGTAAACAAAGACAACCCCATATAATAAAAGTTGTTTGAAAACATTTAATTCCCAAACAACTTCCTAATGAATTTTCTTGTTTTCTATAAAGCATAGCTGCCAAATCCCCAAATATAAATGAACCAATTGGTATATTTGCTACCACAATATTGTGATTAACACCAAAATTTTTGGTCCCAAATAGTTCAGTTGTTTGTGAAACTGAAATTGAAGTAATTGCTCCAGTGCAAATTCCAATTATAGCTGTGCTAATATAAAGACAAATGTGACTATTGTTGAGTAGTAAAAAGAAAGCTCCTGTCATTGGTGCTAGTGTCACTGCTATTGTAGCTGGTCTTGATATTGCATATTTACTCCTGAAATAAATAACAAATCGACAAGTTTTAGTTCTGAGCACTGATAATATATAAATTTTCTGAACCATCTGGTTAAATTGATGACGTATAATAACGCGTAACTATTTATAATGGGCCTACATTGTCCTCGATGATCACTCATCGTCATCAATTCCTTATTTTTAGTATATGATCTAATGGAGTGACCATGTAAAAAGAATATTTACACTATCAAGTGAAGTAGAGGATAATAACAGGTAACTATACACATCAAAATTATTTCTGGGCTAAGACATTCTTTCAATATATGCTGTGTCACTCTTTTTTAATTAACTAAATAGAAAAGTGTGTTACGTAAATTGAAACGAAGGAAATAGATAAAAATAATTAATCTACGGATTTTGAGACCTAAAAAAATAGCCGGCAAATATATGCATAATATACACAAGTTATACATAATTAGTGTATACGTTATGTATTAATATTTAGCTAATGGATGTAATTATTTCGTCTGACCGGCCAAATATTGTATAACTTGCGCTGTCATTTATGTATCCTAATCCAAATTAGATTTCATGTCAAGTATAATTTGATTTGACATTTGTGTTGCTTAAAGCCAGGCAATTCCAAATTAATATTTGTGTTTAATATAAGAACACGAAGTACGTACCTTACCAGACTAGTTAATATATAGTACTTATGCTGATTTTTATTTAGTGAATTAAATGTATGAAAATACTTGGTCTAAAAAATTCAGAAGAAAAAATGAAATGAATGGTGATGATTATATTTGGGTTTTCTGATATTAATTATCACACACAAATTAATGTCACCATAACAAGCGGCTCCATAAATTTTACTACCAACTACTAACATTCTTACAAGAATTGCTTTTGCATTAAAAGCATTAAAACAACCAGCAACAAGTATGGTGTAATAGTGCCCATCATTTTTCTATTCTTGATGAAATGTTTTCAGATTTTATCTTCCAAAATTAATGGAACTTTGGGTATGGACCATGTGTGACTCCATGACATAAATCATAATTAATCATTCCAATAAATATCGAATAGTATTAGATTAAAAGAAAATATGAAGAGAAAAAACTGAAGAAGTGTGGCGTGTTGGCCTAAAACAATCTAAGGATACTCATAGTATGGTTTTGGATCTATCTCGCATTATTTTCAAAAGATCTCACATTATTAAGAGTATTCAACACTTTATAAGTAACTTATTTTTCTTTTCAACAACCAACGTAGACCTTGTTCACATACACCCAACAATTCCGTCCTTAAACTAAGTTTTATACCCCCTCCGTTTTTTTGTATGTATGTGTTCTTGAAACTACGGGTAAAGGTAGCAAAGGCACTAAGTCGGACTCTACACTATCACTGTCATCTCCCATACTCATTTTGTCAAATTATTGACTCTCGTATTCATTGTTGGGCTAAAACAATTCAAGAATACTCTTTAAGATGATGTAAAATTGTTCGTTTTGAGACAAGCTATCATGATTTTTTCAAAAGACCTCACACCATTAAGTATATCCAACACCTTATCAATATGAGTCTTTATTTACACATCCAACATGACGATAACAAACACGATTTCTCAAAACTAAATATTTCCGGTTTGAACTTAAAAAATAATTAACTTTTGATAGGTTTATGTTGTGAATATACCTTAAAAAATATTTTTTATTTATATAACATATATTAAACCTTGAATATTCTTAGCGAAACTTTTGACTTCATCACTAATTAATAGGTCTGACATGAATCTAATAAGTCACTAAATTTCGAATACCAGATAAGAAAAAAAAACATGTAGAGAGAATTTTGCACCTGGAGAAGAGGTAGTCGAAGAGTGAAGGAAGAAGACGACCAAAGAAGCCAAATGAAGATGATAATGAAACCAATGAAGAAGTTTCAATGAATCCACGAGTATCAGCAATTTGTCCCAAATTATTCAAATAAACCAAACCCAATGTTGCACCAAACAAATAAACAAAGAAATATAACCAAAAATCCAATTTCATCAACATTTTGTTAGGTCCAATTTCCTCCATTACAGCAAATCCAACATCATTATCCTCTTTAACCCCACAATTAATTACCTCTTCTGGTGTTTTAATATCTTCCTCCAATTTACTCAAATCACAAATCCTTGGATCTCTCCTTATCCAACATTTCCTATGCCAATGTTCTTTCATACTCTCAAACAACGGG
Organism: Solanum acaule; assembly: GCA_036250505.1. Taxonomy (NCBI): domain Eukaryota; kingdom Viridiplantae; phylum Streptophyta; class Magnoliopsida; order Solanales; family Solanaceae; genus Solanum; species Solanum acaule. The sequence goes on from JAJOOR010001674.1 coordinate 35,390, forward strand.
ACGACGATTGGTAACAACAAAAAAATCACCATTCCAATTAAAGTCAATAAACTTGGCAATAACTTCGAAATTGCAGGCTTTAAGCTAGTGATCACAGCATATATCCCCGTTGCAATAGTTATAACAAACATAACTCGGAACCCATCTGATAACTTCCTCGATTTACCAATCTTCATATCCCGAATTACTGGAGCAACAACAATGGCAAAAAACAGGGGCAAAACAGAGTTCATCAGTAGATACGTTTCAGCCCTTTTACTCGGGGTGAAAACGTTGACAACATCAACTATATCCGTTACAATCTTAGCACTTAAACTTATATAACTAGTTGATATTCCAACTGCAACTTGTCTATCTAAAGGGAAATTCTGAATCGATACGATATACGATACAGTATTAATCCAACAAATACTGTTTCCAGCTAAAAAAGTGAGTGAAAAAACATGCCAATACGATAATGAATGTATATGATTTGTTAGAAAAAGATATTGTACTCCGTAACCGATCAATCCAAGTATTGAACCAATTAACAGAACTAACCAAAGGGGTAAATAATTAGCTGCAATACCAGCAAACCAACCAAGTAATTTTCCAGCATCTGAAGCGAATGCTAAGTTGTTGAGTTGAATTTGAGAAATTGATAAAAGTTTTTTTATTTGCGAAGAATAAGCTGGAAAATTTGTGTTTGTTCCAGCCATTGATTGTAACCATAATGCTCCAACTAAGCTCATCCATTGTTTAGACATTTCAGTTCTTTTTTAAAATTGGAAAAAAACACTAGAGATGTTTAAAGTTTGATGAGTAATAAATAAAAGAAGAAGAATATGTGTAGTTTTATAGATGGGAAATATGTTGAATAGGAGTTGTTTACGTGAAAATGTGCTTGGCAGGAGGCAGGGCCTGAGTCACATGTAATGTGACGGGAAAATATTTTTCATGGAAAATGTTCTTTTTTTAAATATAAGTTTCCTACTTATTTTTTTGTACTTGGTAAGTAAGTAGGGAAGTGGGTGTTCTGAGTGGCGGGGGTGGGATGGTCGAAGGTGTTGGGTGGATGAGGAGGAGAAAATTAACCAAACGGTTATGGAATCGAAGAAATTAGAGAGAAAAATTGAAGAGAGAACGAATGATAATTTTTTGTATTGATTCGTACATTTATTTAATTAGAAGACTACGTCTCTATTTATAAATATTTATAAATAAGTAAAGAGAATAAAATAAAAAATATGTTATTTTCCCTATAGGTATTAAACTAAAAGGAAATTAAATAATTTTGTAATTAATGTACTCTAGACTTGAAAGAAAAGTAAATACTATTAGAATATTTTTTAGACTAAAAAGGAGAAAGCAAAAATATTCTATCATTAATATAAAGATTATAAAGTAGAAGAAAGGTAAATTTCGACACAAACATGAAAAAGTTACAATATATTCTTCGTTCGTAGTATTAAGGTCTTTTCAATTTAATTCCCTTTTCTAGGGGTAAGACATATTTTTATTAATTTTGCATATGCATGACAAATTGACGGGAGCAATTTTTTGTAATTGGTAAAATTATTGTCATATATGTGATTAGGAGGTTATGAATTTGAGCTAATAAAATAGTCTTTTACAAAATGAAAAATAAAATTACATGCACTAGACCATTGTGGTCCGATCTTTCCCTAAACCTCACACATAACGGGGAATTAGTGTGTGAGATAAATTGTTGAATCCTTTTATATTAAAAAAAATTCTAGTGTAGTAGAAAAAAATGGAAAAGAATACTCGATGAAACAATCAACGTGTACTGTTATGGAAAAGAAAATTATGGTGCAATGAAAAATAGAAGATGTGTATAGTTAGGAACCACCACTTAAGGTTTAGGAGGCATTAAAGGCTCATTATAGTTGCGTGTATTTTACAAGTAAGAAAATTGAATTTTGCAAATAATATTTGCGGCTGTAAAATATGCTAAAACAGAATATTATGAGTATAAAATTTGTTGTAAACGTAACATCAAAGAGGGCAAAATCTGGTTTGCAGTTTGGTTAAGTAACTAATTAAGTGAATTAAGAGTGTTGGACTCTTAAACTTCATTATTAGGCTCATATAATTATATTTTTATTTCTAATACTAATAAAAATAATTGTGTTTACATCTATATATGGCACTTTGGCATGATATTTGTTTCGTATTAATTATTGTTTTTGTAGTTTTCAATACTTATAGATATATTCCAATACCCCTTTTTCTATTTCATGTTTGTTTGACATAAACTTTCTTGTTTAGAAATTTACAAGGATGTTTACAACAACATGGCAAGTTGTATTTGTTACTTGTGTGAAAAGGGTGGCATGCACCAACATAAATAGTAATATGATCGTTCAACAATAATATATTCGATTGTAATTCTTTAAATAGAGTCTAAGAAAGCTGGGCTGTACACAATCTTACACCTACTTTGTAAAAATAGAAAAGTTATTTAATTTTTGATACAAACACTGAACTCAAAAAAGAAATACAATAGTATCGAATGAACAATAGAAACTAATGGAGAAAAAAATGGTAAATAACAAATAGTACGATGACGGAAGTAACATGATCATTCAAATCTATACTTATTTTATAATCACCATCCAATATCTCATCTTTCATTCAATCAATTCATGTCTCTTCTGTCATGCTCACCTAATTATATCGTATAGTTTTTGTGTTTTTTTTCTCCCTTCTTGTTATCATGTAATTCTGTTTATCAAGGTTGAAACAGAAAAAATTGTTTTATGTAATTTTTCGCCTTTGCTGAGATATGAATCGGAAACGTAGCTCATGGATTCTCAACTTATTTTATTGGTCACCAAATTATAACCTTGGTTGCATATCTTTTTTCTTATAATAGTATAAATCCATTACGTTCTACCACATGAAAAAACTTTTTTATGAAACTTTAGTCTTAGTTGGTCGTGAGAGCGATCAAGCGAAACCAACTAAGGACTTGTCTTGTTAAATAGTTGATCTGTGAACCTATGTTAGCTTTGTCAGTATTGATTTTATTGGCTATATATAGTGGAGTCATCAAAATATAATTACTACCAAAGTAATGGTCCTTCAATTGGTAAACCTAACCTATAGTATATGTGAATGAATATTTCTAGATTTTTCCAGCATTTAAATTAAACCGAATTTCCTCCAAGTTCAAAGTAACTGCAAAGTGTAATCTCATCCTAGACTTTTTGGGACTCCCAAGATTTCATTTAAATTACCTATCATGATTAAAGATTGAGAAGGGTCTAGTGTTTATCCTCCTCCGCATTAAACTTTAATTTAACGGTAAGATAAGAACTTATCAGTATCATGTGTTTACATCAAATAAACAGACTAAGATTCCTTACTTGTGGCCATAGTCTATATTTCTTTATCAGATAGTGGCTACTATTTATTTATTATAGGTATCATCCTCTGCATTAATTAAACTTTTAACTTAACGGTAAAATAAGAACTTATCAGTATCAAGTGTTTACGTCAAATAAAGAGAGATCCCTCACTTGTGGCCATAAATAGTCTATATTTCAGTATTAGCTAGTAGCTACTAATTAAATATAGGTATCGATTGCATGGTTATATGATTTCCAGCACTAACTAATTAATCTTTTGTATAGAGGACAAATCTGCGGCTCCCAGTTATTGATGTGATGTTTGCAAATTGTAATAATTTAATTTTGCTTTTGATGGTCATTTCTATAACCTTGAAGGTTAAGCATTCGTTTGGTTGGGAGCATTAAGAGAAATAATTTACGTATTATACGTATAGTATTATGTTTGATAGAAATTTTGGGTTTGTTAATTAAATATTCAATGTGTTATTATAGGATGTGTAACTAATACCTTTTATTTGGTGGTATTAGTAATATATAGGGGTGTACATGGCCGAATTGGTTTGGGTTTTTCAAATATCAAACCAATCCATTTGTGTCGGATTTTTAAATTTATAAACCAAACCAAACCAATATAACTCAGGTTTTTCAACCTCGGGTTTTTACGGATTTTTTTGGGTTTTTTGGATTTTCAAGTTTTTTCCGATAAAGTATTCATACAAACATAATTTACTTGTACTTCAAATATTTCTTTAGTCCTACCAAAATACAACTATCTAAGGTGTTTCTTAAGAAAATAACACAAAATATGATATGATCAATGACACTATAATATCCAACAAAAAAATAATAATGAAATAGCGTAAAACAAATATTGCAAATTAATAAATCATAGTGAAAATGATCATAATTTAAAAGTACTAAATCATACTAAAATAAGTTTAATAGGTATTAGTTATATGACTAAGTATTAAAGGAAATTAAAATTAGATTATGTATTTTAATTGTCTAAACCTATGTAAAACTAAAGAACAAATATTAAATATTATTGTTATTCTTAGTGTTGAATTGATTTTCTTTTTGCATTAATATTAATTTGATTTTGATTTAAGCTTTACTATAATTACCAACATCTATAGACTATAATCTTTATTGGAACATTAAGAATTCTAACTTTCAAACATGAAATAATATATTAAAAGATAAAAACTATGACGAAGTATAAGAAATATTTAAAAATTATATCAAAGTAAATATTTTTACGTATTAAATAAATTTAAAATTATATATATAATGTCGGGTTGGTTTGATCTCGGGTTGTTTTTTTTTAGTTAAAACCAAACCAACCCAAATATAGTCGGGGTTTTTTTTTCTAATACCAAGCCAAGTCAAATCAAACCACTAGTCGGGTTTTTTTCCGATTTGACTCGATTTGCGATTTGGTTCGATTTTCTATTCGATTTTGTACACCCCTAGAATACATATGATTTGATGTCATGGTATTAATCTATGTAAATACAAAATACTCCTCAAATCCTTTTTTTCATTTTATTTATTTTCTTGATTTTATATTTTATATTTGTGCTAGTAAATTTATTTAAATAAATTAGCTTACAAATTTTATTATTTAGAGAGACTTGTTTGTTGCTAAATAAATTCAATACAACTCAATATTGTATTTGAAATGCGAGTTGTTTAACATTTACTAATTGAAAAGACAAATATACCACTATATGACGTTTGTAATCTTAATTAAATGTATTATTTGTTGATATATATGTGATTTTCTAATAGTTTGTATTTTGAACAATTTATAAAATTGCATACATCTTAAAGCTACAACTTGAAATTTTTATATGTAAATGTAGATGATTTATTTGATTTTATTCGATTTTACGATCATTTATTGTCGTTTCGATTTTAATAGTAGATGGTCTATCTTTTTAAAATTGAAAATTGATCTGTGGTGCGTGGTTAATTTATTAAGATGACAATAATTTAACCCTCAAATAATTCAAGTGAGAAAGTAGCAAACATGAGGACAAACTTGTTCTTCCCCTAGCTAGTTAGAAGGCTACAAAAAAAATATTGTCCAATAATTATCTATATTGACCCAATTACGTATAATAGAAAATTCCATAATGATCCGAGGATATAATTATAAAGAAGTTTTTTTGTAAAATTTTAATTCAAACACAAAATTAGATGAAAAACAGTAAACCAAACACTTGATAAACAAAATAAACCTCGCATTACGTCATACAAATGACACCTAAATGTGATAAAATGTAGAGTACAAGGACCAAAATTATAATTGAGTAAAAGTTATAGAGACATGTTTCACACATCATTCTAATAACTAAACCATAGTTAATTATTACTCACTCAACTATCTAACTCTAATTTTCCACATAACACATTTAATATTTAATTTAAGACCATGTTGTTGAAACATTTTATTTACTTTCTTAAATAGTGTGTCAAGTCAAGATCAGAAAAAAAAAGAAAAAAGAGAGTACTACCACATATTTTTACCTTAATTATGACTTAATCATTGATAAAATAAAATTGAGAGTAAATACCTAGTGAAGTTTCTACCAACAAATAGTTACAAATTTCCAGCCTCTGTTCCATCAAATTTCACAAGTGTATACTATATTTGCACTCTGATACCAACAATTCTCGAAAGAGTGCACAAACGATACAAGCAGGTTAATTGGTACATGAGATTTAATCACAAGATAAAACTTGGTAGTAATTTTATCCCATGTTTGATTGGAGGTATAAGCTAATCCCGAAATTTTTTGCACTAAAATGATTGGATACCATCTCATGCTGTGTACCAAATGACCCCAAAGAGTAAGATTTAATGAGTCCAAACACTATACAACTGTTACTCAAGCTGGACAACACTGAAAAACGACATAATCATAACTCATTAAACTAAACAAACTACAGTTAGAGGTAGGGAAACCCGGCTGAGATTTACAATACTGGCAAAATCAGTATCGAAACGCGAAAGCTCGGGAAAAGATCTTTGCCCAATGACGTAACAACATGCCATTCACCACTACCCCAGATAGCAGAATTAGCAAGTTCAAAACACATAACTACATGTCATCCCACAACGCAAGGTTAACTATGATCTGCAAAGACATATACAGGTATGCACGATATAGGTACTGATGAGAAATTTTAAACATGGTGTTGTAATGATGATCACCATATGTCCTCATCATCATCGGAAGCTTCAACATCGGACTCACCATATATATCATCTTCAAGGATTGGATCTGCATAATCTGTCCAGTCTTCACGGTCCACATCCTCATTTTTAAGAGAAATTACACCAACAGTTTCAGATCCATATTGTTCCTCAGAAGTGCTGCTTGAAGCTTCTGATTCGTCATTTGATGCCTGGGTTTCATCTTCATCTTCAGATTCCTCTTCATCCGGATAATCATTCCAGGGATTATGTTCAGCTGAAAAAGAAAACTCGAATATCAAACCATTTCTAACAAAAAAGTACCTTAAATAACAAATGATACTAAAACTGGGTGGAAAGGCACGAGAGATGACCATTGGAATCATCAGATTCGTAGTCTGAATGGTCAGGGCCGTCATAGTAATCATCATCTTCATCAACTTGTACCCTAAAACAACCACATCAACTATTTTAGTAAGAGCTGAAAAGTAAAGGTACCGTATGAAGAAAATTATTTGTTGTATGAATCCTTACAATGGAAAAGGGCTAGCAATATCCTCGTCAGGGTTGGTATCATTCTTAACAGTATAATAGTCATAAACATAACCATCTGAAGATGCTGCACAGGAATTAGCATAACCTTCAATAAACTCACATAAACATGAAAATAGACAGCAAACTCCAGTGCCCATTTGCCAAATTCACAATAGTGACCCTTCCATAGACTCGGGAAGGGAAAGCATTCAAAATTCTATTGGTTAGGAATGAATCCAGAACTCTAGCTGGAGTACCTTACTTAGAAGCATGGCTGAAATGGCTAGTGATGAAAAGCTAGAATTTCTACCATTTCATCTTGTTTCAGAACATAAATAAGTTAATGAAATTTGTCAAGCTGATACAACTTCACAGAGCAACCTATTGCCTATAGGGATTCCCTTGTGGTAGGGGGCAGCAAATCATGAGATTGAATTTGAAAACAAATCCCTGGAAAAGGGAAGAAGCAATATAGAACCTTGTTTCGAGACATAATTATGAATCTCTGACTCAATTTCTTCAGCAGCACTTGGCATGACTTCTCGTAAAAGAGGCAAATATTGGGACATCATCTTGTGATCTTCCAGCTCAGTAGTCCTGCATTAATGTCAATAAAGCCAGCTCTTTTTCATTTGTGAAGGAAAAAGATAACACATTCGACAGTAACTTATGAAGCTAGCATGTAATTACGAAAACACCTACTCCTCTTGCACTTCATGGCCTTTTTCTTCAGTATCAACACGAATAACATCATATAGTTGACACATCTCATTCAGTTCTTCATTGTGCATTAGTTTTCTCTTCTCTTTTCTGCTTTTCCATATTTGCTCAAACCGAGCATTTTTCGACAAATCCTAAAGGAGGGAAGAGCAAGATAAGCTAAATCTTAAAAAGCCTTGAAACATTTAATTAGGAGAAAAGATAAGTGAATCTACTATACAAGAAACCACTATTAAGGTTATTCAAAATCCACTTAAACCATAAGGTTAATAGCATGAATCAAGTTTGATAATATTGTAATAACGAAAAGAGCAAAGAGTGCCGCCGTCGGCACAAACTTCAAAACCCAATACATGTCACTGAATTCAATCACATACACAAACCTCTAGAATACAATATAATAATAGCAAATCAGATGTGGAATTCGCTAAACTAACAATACAGTTTCATAAGCTAGATTTAGCAACAAGCCCCTACAGATGCAGAGTTAAAAAAGTTTAGAAGATATGTTGCAGAGTAGGCAACGAAGTTTATGACCGCACTATCATATACTAAAAATATGTTCAGATCATTTTCCACAAAGGTCATTAAAGGAAAAAAATTCTTCATCAATTTTTCCCCACACAATATTCTTTATTTTTTTCCTTGGTCAATCCAAATATATCAGCGAAAAATGAATAATATATTCCACTTGCTTATTTTTTTCAGACAGATATGCATATGTCATGTAAACTGTTCCTATAGATAGTTTTGTTTCCTTGTATCAATATCAGAACTATTCAAGTATAGTCATCCTTCCTTCCTTTGGTATTCAATTTTTTTCTGAATGTTAGAATCAAACAGCATTTAAGAATGCCGTTTGGGTATTAACAAGCAAATTACATCCTTAACCACTATTTGATTCTAACATTCAAAAACAAATAGTACCATGGCTGGTGGGCAGTGGCATGTATCCCATGGGATTAGTCAAGGTGCACACAATCTAGACAACACGGTTATAAGAAAAAAGAAATGTAAATTTGTATTATCTCTCTTTTTCTTTTTTATCAGTAAATATTATATTATATTATTATTACTTCTCCTACTAGAACACCAAACCACTTCAAGTAATTCTGTTTCATTCCGACATAAATGTTTCTCCATCAACATAATGACTTACCTCACTAGAAAAAATTACAAAAGACAAAAAGGAAAACAAGCGTTCCACAAATAAAAAATAGAATAGCAAATTACATGCTGGGTGGCTAAAATGCTATTAGCTAGTACAAAAGGAAAGATCCATCCATGAAATAGTAACAGTGAGAAAACAATATTGAATTACTACACAAGTAGATCTGATGGTATAGAACTCTGGTAATACCTCTTGCTTTTGCTTTGCCTTGGCAAGTAGTTGATCTTGTTTCTGCACATATCAATTAAGTGCATGCATTCATCAATTATAATTAAGCTGAAGCTCTGGTAGATGCAAACTTCTTAAGTAAATCAAGAAAGAGCTTACCTTTTCTGTCCTAAAACTTCGCCTAACCTCAGATTTCTCTTCGACTTCTGAAGAATCTGCTGGAGCCGACTGATAAAATGCAGCTATTAGAAAACTCATTGTAGCTTCTATCAGGGGGAGAAATAAGCTAGTTAAATAATTGCACAAACAACTCAAAAACCCTTTTAAAAGTATGGCTTGATAATACAAGCGCTACAAAATTCTCACACTTCAAGGGTACAAGTACAACAACAACATACCCAATAAGGTCCCTCAAGTGGGTCTCAGGACGGTAGGCGTCCTACGCAGACCTTACCCCTACCTTTGAGAGATAGAGAGGTTATTTCCGATAGACCCTCGGCTCAAAAGAAGTGAAATCAAAGCAGGATTGAAAAGAAAATAACAGCAAAATAGCAAGATGAACAATGCAAAAGAAGCAACTACTAGTAGTAAAATAGGATGTGTAAATGAGAAAGTTAAAATGTAGATTATATTACAACTAACCACAAAAGACTTCACGATGTCAACAGTGACTTCTGAGCTAGTTACTGTCTCCACATGTTGCACAAGTACCTTTCTGCTCTTCAATTCCTCAACTGAAAATAATTATTAGTACATAACAGTATAGAAATCAAAAAATAGAAAGACCTGGCATGTTACAATCTTAGAACTGCATTTGTTGCTCTTGAACTACAATAGAAATTAGGAATCCACAAAATAACCAATTACTCATTTGAGCATATATGTAAATAACATCCAACGAACTATACCTCTATCAACCAGCTGTCTTTTTCTACAACTTCTATCAAACATTTTTCGAATACTTTTTAGAGTTAATGGTCAAAACACAACTAAAGTTCCCGTTTTTTCGAATTTCATATCTTAATATAAGGTGTATGAGGTCCCTACCTGAAATATCATCAACTATTTATCAAAACACACTTCAATTATCCGTTGTTCCCTTTACCTACTTGAAATACTAACATTTTTTTTAGGTAGGAAAAGGATACAATTAATAGTTGAGGTGTCTTCTTATAAATAGTTGGTGATAGTAAACTCAAACCTATTTGATAGTGCACGTATAATGAAACTCGAAAAACTGAGATATTTTAAGTGTGTTTTTAATACTTCAATCTACTTTTTAACTACAAAAGTAATTTTTAGATACTATGTAAATTCAAAAAAATGTCCGAATTCTCATACTGAAATTAAAGTGTTAACCATCAAAATTTAACAAACCTCTACTTGAAGATTCATCAATTGAAAGCTTTGCAAAGTCAAGCAATGGTCGTTTGGCTGGCCTCTCATTGATTTCAAGCCCTAGCGGTGCACAACAGTTGGAATATTTGAAAAGTTAAGCTTCAAACAAACCTAAAATAACAAAAGGTTGACTGTGAAAAACCCTAGAACTTACAGAAAGCGTCTAGTCGAGACTGGAAAGCTTTTCTCTTAACCCTAACAACGACGAGCTTGTCTTCTTTTGCCAGAACAGAAGAACTCTCCGCGACTGCAGCCATTGATGCCGGAATGAATGTCAGCGGCGGTGTTTCACGAGCTACTTCGACTTACATAATTGGGACTTCGAATATATTAATATTATATGAAGCTGGTGGCAAATTTTACGGAAAATAAAGAAATAAATATTTTTTTTTTGGTCTAATATTATACTCCCAATTATTGAATTTATTTACATTTAAGTTTAACATATTTTAAGTATTATTAGGAAAATTCCTTTTTTAATTTATTTTACTCAACATTTCATAAATAGGTAAAGCGAAAAATTATAATGTATAATTATTAAATTCTTTTTGTCTTCAAGCTGAGAAAATACTGGAGAAAGTTCTCGTATGTTCATGTTCATTTATTTTTTTTATATATTTTAATTTTTTAGTGAAAATTTTGGTTCCTTTACTGTATAACATTAACATACCTTTGCATGAAGAATCAGAGATTGAAAGCTTCGCAAAATCAAGCAATGGTCGTTTTAGTGGCCTCTCACTGATTTCGCTCCCTGTCGATGCATCAGAACTGGATCAATTGAAAATTTATGATTCCAAACAAACTGAAAAAAGCAAAATGTTGACGGTGAAAAAGCCCTAAAACTCACGTAATGCGTCACGGCGAGATCGGAACCTTTTCCGATCAGAACTACCGGTGACGGGCGGGCCATCCTTAGACGGAAGAGAAGATCTTCCGGTAATTGCAGACATTGCCGGGAAGAAACTTTACGGTAAAGTTTCGCGCGTTCCGTCGGGTACAATTATCGTGATTGTCAGTACTTTTTTTTTTTTTACAAAACTTTGGCCTTTATCAAGTCATCAAAAAAATGATGATAAAAAGATGATCTGTCAAAATACAAATTATTTGATTTATTTAAGTTAAAACATTTGTTTAGAAAATCAAGGATACATTTCTATTTACATAAAGTATACATTTATTTAAGTTAAAACATTGGAGTATAATTCTTTCACAATGATATATTTACATCAAGTATACATTTTTTGAAATTTAGTATGATAGATCTTATTTTACAAAATATAAATTTATGCATCATTGAAATCACATTTTTGAATGTAAAATCCTACTTTTGAATTTGAGATTTAAATTGGTGTTGAAATGGAAATTTTATAAATGAACATTGATTTTAAATCAAATTTAATATTGAAATTACAAATTTTATAACCAAACACATACTATGTTGTAGACCCTTGCCCATTGTTATTATTTATGTGATAGAAAGGAAAATATCAAAGGAAGTCTCAAAACGACAATTAAGTTATGTTTATGTTATCTACAAGTCATTAAAATAATTATTACTAATATTTAGATTAGAGTAAATTATCTACGGCATATTCCTTTAAGATACAACTCTTTTTATAGTCTAGGGCACAAAATATTTTGTACATTAAAGTGCATTTTGGGGAAATGAAATTTATGTCAAATTGTAACATTTCTTTAATATTAATTAAATTAATCAAATTGAGATATTTTCTAACCATCTCCTATATTCGCTTATAATTACTAGTACTACAAAATATCCCTTGTTGCCTAAAGTAATTTATAAAGTTAAATTCGTCCGACTTTTAATTTGATTCTTATCGAAGCAAAACGCCGGCGAGCTCCAGTCATTGCCACCATCATCTTCAAAATTTTCTGTCTCTTTTGGTGGAGTTATCCTTACGGAGTTCGTCTTCAATTTTAAGCTGATTGATGGGAACCACTGCTACGCCGGAGGAATGGCCGCCGGACGGGCAATTCCCATTTGATCTTTTTGTATCGAAGAAGTATAAGTCCTTCTGGGATGCTGGAAACATCCAATTTACCGATGCTGTTGGCAATTTGTTCTTCAGCGTTGACCGTCGTCAACCTCAGAATTCGGCAGCCCAAACCCACCCTCAAAAACTAATTCTTGATGCATCGGACAATACCCTGATTCGCTTAGTTCGATCAATTGTAAGTTCTCTTAATTGGTAAAAAAAAAACCCAAGTTTATAGTCAGAAACTGCATCTGATAATACTGTCATTTGTATAGTTCCATTATCTTTCTCTTTTGCTGATTCTAATTTGTTGAGACAATGTTTAGCTGTTTACATTAGGAAGGAAGAACAACTACTAAAAGGAAGCTCATTTCTATGTGCAAATGGTTCTTTTGTGATAACAATGTAGAATGTAGACGTGAAGGAGTTGATCATATGGTAAACACATAAGGTTGGAGCAAAAAGGTGGGAGTTCATAGGGAGGGGTAAAAAAAATGTAGAATGTATATATTTTGCTATAAAATAATCTTAATGCATTGATATCATCTCTTAAAATGATAAAGGAAAAGGGTTTGTATGCTTGTTTATCTTCTTAAGATGTCGTGTGATGTTATTTCTTTCCTGTCTTGTAGAAAGGATCATGGCAAGGCTTTATGGTAAGTGATAATGAAGAAAAGGAGTTGATGTTCAGTGTGAATAAGACGCTAAATACATTTACTAAACTAGAGTTTGACATATTCCTTGGTGATGGACATGTTGAAGGCACAGAGGCTGATCTTAAGATGAAAGGTTCCGCCTTCAAGAGATCCTGCACCATCTACAAAGGCAATTCCATAGTAGCTGAGGTATTAATATAGTATATAGCAAGCTAAATAGTCAAGGTAGAGTTATCCAAGACCTATGCTAGTGTAAGGTGGTAGATACTCAATAGAAAAGTCGAGGTGCCCACAAGTTGAGCCTGGCACAACATCACAAAAGAAAAAAACAGCTAGTGAAACTCAAGTTTTAGGGGAGGAAAATCACTATGATTCCCTGCTTTGAATGAACACCTCTTCTGCTGCCCAACACGAGCCCCATTAGGAATCTTTCAAACAGGATACAGCTATTTCGATGTGTTTTCTCTAGTTAGGAAGAATATGTTTGTAGTAGAAACAAAGACTTCCCCTTCCTATTGAAAGGTGCTCCTTCCCCTGGATGTCGTATCTTTGTCCTACATAAACATCTATTTTCTCCCCAAATTTATTAAGGAAAAGCTTAAATGTGTTTACATCGTACATCATACCTTATATCCTGGACTGTCAAAGAAACAATCAAGGTTGAGCCTATAGAAATATAGCATGATAAAATAGTCTATCTACCCTAACTTGATACCGGACCTGGAATTGAGTAATTCCCACACATTGCAGTATAATATCTTGTCTGTTGGTCGTTGTGGCATTTTGCCATATATTCGTTGTTCCCATACATGTAGGAAACTATGTTGACAGTTGTTGTGCTTGAAGGTTTAGGTTTTGACTGAATTCTTTAGATATACACAGATCCATATTGTGTTCTTATTTCATGTTCGTCATATGTTGAGTTTTAACCTGCTTCATTGTACTTGAATGCAGACTAGCCTTATGTACACACTTGGATTCAGGAAGCATTTCATTCCAAGGAACAGATTTCGAGTAACCATATTTCCCGGTTTTGCTGAGCTTAGCCTTGTTGTGGCTTTGGTTGTAGTATTTTTTGACAAACGGAAATTTTGGCTATAAAATGGTTGAACCTTTCAACAAGATGGATGGCAGTGTAACAAAGATAATTAAACCCTCATTTATTTCAATGTTACAAATTTTATATGACAATGTTTCAATGTTATCTTTTCCTACATACAATTTCAAAAATCTGAGCAAACGATTTTCTCAGATATCAAGAGACATTATTGTGGGAACCATGATAAAAAAACTGTCATCTTTGCGGCGGTAATTCTAAAAGCATCCACCTTGCTAAGGATAAAACCTAAAAATTCAGAAGATTTAATGTATTGTGCACTTACAACATTATTGAATGATACACCAGGTCAGAAAAACAAGCAAAAGAAATTGGAAAGAACAATAGCCCAGTGTAATGATGTATATATGAATCTGTGGTAATGTTCTGGATATCAAAGCATACAAACACAGGCAGTATATGCCCAAACTAGCCTAGAGTACAGAGCAAAATTTCAAGAAGCAAACCTCACTGTTTTCTCTAGAGAGTTGGTCAAGAAAGCAGCCAGATTATTTGTTGCTGAGAATGACCAGATTCACAGAGCATTAACAGATGCAATAACTTCCCTGTCAAAATCTCAATGTTATCTGTTGAAGTTCGATTCTTTGTGGTTCATCGCATGAAAGGAACCAGCCATCTCATTTCAGCGCCATTTCCATTTGAAAGATAATAGATTTTCTTCCAGCTTTGTTCTGTAAATGCTTCACGCTGAATGAGTCGTTGTCTGTCAAATGAGAAAATTACACAAGGAGAGTTAGTACTAAACAGTGTTATTCTGTGGCCACAAAACATAAGATAGCTTTATGAAGCAGACCTTCAACTAAGTTATAGATCCTAAAAATTCACTCTATGTTCCTTTTCTTGGCACTCCATAGTTCTTCGTTTTTCTTTTGTCGTTTTCAAAGAAATGGTTCAAACTTTAATTAAACAGACCACTACATGGTTCTTCTTCTTCCATTGCTTATTTGCTTGTGTTTTCCTTTTGATGAATCAATTGTTCATTCCTTTTCCTTCTTATTGGGGATAATTCAATTGTTCACTTCCTTTTCCTTATTTAATAATTCAAATGTTTTTTTGTTCCTTTGCCTGTTCAATCTTAAGTTCTATTTTCTTCAGTATTTATGTGGCAAGTGAATGGTGACAACAGAATCCTCGCTATTCACTCTTCCGAAGGTATTATGAGGTATATGCATACCTCAGGTAGTAATGACAAACGGATGCAGCTTCATCCACACTATAACGTGGGAAATTGACGCGAGCATCTGCAGGAACAGCTGGTAAGTCTTTACGCAGCTTCCCTACAGCAGTTGAATGCGAGAAAGCACCCACCATCATATTGTCATGAATCATGGACCTAAATGCATTCACCTGCATATGATGGGACTATGTCAGTAATAAGATAATTTTAACAAAATGTAACAATTTATCAAAAAAAATTACAGCCATGCCAAACAAAAATAAGATGCATCCGTAGTTGCTTATCAATGATCAAATCTCTTGCAGTCAAGTGAAAAGGTGCTACTTGTCAAGTGTATCAAATAATTGGAACAAGGCATTCCATAAATTGACATGTTAGCATCTATGGCACTGACAGAAGAAAGACAGCTAATTTAGCAGTGTGCCACACCAAAAAATTGATGTATGTAACTATGTCAGGCTAACAAAGGCTCCGAGCTCCAAAAAATCAACCACAGCCATCTATGCATTGTGGTGTAGCCTCTTTGCATCAAAGTCAAGTTCTGAGACCATGTCAGTGAAACAGACCTCTAATGACTCTAGAGAGCACTTTGCTTCACTCCTTCCGAATCAATACCATGAGGCAAAAAGGGGACTTTTCACATTAATTTTTTGACTTTGCTCAGCCATCCATCTCCTTTCTAAACATTATCTATACTAGAAACATATCCTAATAATTCAGAATAAGAACACATAATAATCACATTAAAAGCCCCCATTTTCCATATGTTTCAGCAATAAGGATGGCACTGCAGGCAGTATCACGAAAATTTTGGTTGACATTTCATGTAAATACTACATTTTCATTGGTTACAGTACAGCATAGGTCACTAGTTTTTTCCACCTCATGCATCTAAGTGAAGTCTATTGAGTTGGTCCTAGTTTCAAATTGGGAGCCAGCACAGGAAATTCCCAATTCCTGATGAATCCTCAAAATTTCCCAGATATTCCGTCAAACTTTCTTCGTAACAGTTAGCGCTTATATTCTCAGTGTTCCCAACCAGAATGCTCCAGAATAGTGGAATCAGAAAGAGGATGCATACACGGGATAATTTGCTCCAAGGACATCCTCCTAGATCCAATTTAGCAGACTAACATATATATATTAAACACAATGTCTTGTTGTTTAAACTCAAATGAACTGATAGCCAAGAAAACAAAGGCAGGAGAACTGTGTGAATAATTAACGAAGCAACATTTTTGAACACTTAAAGAACAACTTACAGTTGCAAGTTCTCTAGCATGAATAGGTCGGCAAGAACGAACAGTTACTGGCTCCTCATACTCACTGAATGTGAACCAACTGTTGTACTGTCCATGACCAAAAGAAAAATCAGGAAAAGGGATGCATGATCAATATCAATAGAAAAAGGAAATTAACCCTAACCCAGGAATGATTCAAGGGATAGAAACAAGAGGCAAAGTCACAGCGAAGAGTATTTTTCTCACTTGATCAACGGCAATAAGAACAGGCATGTCCTTGACAAGGGATAATTCTTCCCTCAAACGAACTACCACCCCAACGGCTGCGTGAGTGGAATTTAGCCCGACCTGAACCAGGTCAAGAAGAGTATAATCTTCTGGTATTTGTACCACATCAGCACCCTTCATCCATCCGACACCAGCTCCCTCTCCCAATGGAATAGGTTCAAAAATTTTGCAGGGTATTTTTTGGAGGTGATCCTTGTTATACTTCAAGAAATCCTGCAATGAGAGAAAAATTATATCCCGATGTTTAATTCTTAGACTTGTAAACAAATACAGTAAATAAAGGATATTATTTCTCCAGAAACAACTAGCACAAGATACTATATGAAAAAAGAAGCAGATAAATATACGGATAATATCAGGAGTTTGGTATCAATCTTATTTGTTTGAATATAGAAGTTACGCTAGACCTGCACATGTATATACCTAAAAAAAAATTCACTTTCATACTTTATGGAATAGGATTAAAATGAAAGAGATCCTTAACACAAAGTCAAGCACTAGATGGAGGAGGTAGAGTAATAGTGAAGTCATGGGGAAAACATGCAGAAATAGTGATCCATATTTGCTACATGACATTGAAGAACAGATTCAGATTATTTTTTCTCAAGCAGTGTATGAAGATCCACTAGGAATACATAGCAGAGCCAAGTTAGACAATTTCCGAGTATATCCTACTAGCAGATATTTTTCTCACATCCTGATGGGCTAAACTGTTTCTGCATAAATTATGTAATATTCGAAACAATAAGTAAAGAGAAGCTGGGTTCATTCAGTTACAGAAGTCGAAAATGTATGACAGTATCAATTAACAACAACATACCCAAGATAATCCCACAAGTAGGGTCTGGGGAGATAAGATGTACGCAGATCTAAGGTCCACCCTATCTTTGCATGACAATATCAATTACCAAATGAAATTTAACTAGTCAAATTATGTTTCATATATTAGAAAAAGTACAATTTCTTGCCTGGAGAACATTTGCTGCTTGCACAGGAGTATCCCACAATCCTGTTTTAGGATTTTTATAGAAAAAGCCTCCATGAGTCCATTCTCGGCCTTTAGGAACATAAAGAACGAGCCAACCTTCATCACGTGCCCAATGAACAAGCATTGCAAGGGCAATACTCTTACCAGAACTCACAGGCCCATCTAATACAACTTGCTTTCGAGCTTTGAGACCTGCAAGTCGAGGAACATTGTCAATCATTTCTCCTAAACATGAGTTCAGTAAAATCAGCTCATAAACAACAAACTTCTTCGGATATCAAATGAAGTGGAACACATAGCATAGCAGGGTACAATTTAAATCTTCTTTCTTAAGATAAATTAATCGATCTTCTTTAAAAAAAATTTTTTTTTTTTTCTTTTGGTAAAGATCTTCTTTAAATTATTACACAACTATAAGTTGAGATATAAAAACTACTTTCAGTGTCACTAGGCCTCTGCATACTCTTGGCATCATTATAGAGGATTTCATCCAAGGGAAGGAAAAATAATTTCCAAGGACTAGGTAAAAGAGAGATAACAAAAGAAGAAAAATCATGGGTCTCAAGTTCGAATCCAAGTGAAGAAAAAAAAAACTACGTGATTTATCCTCATATGCCCAAACATTGGTGGGCAGAGTTACGCAGTGCCTGTTAGCTGGTGGAGGTAGCGGTGCCCGATGGAATTAGTTGAGGTATGCAAGCTAGCCCAAACACCACCATCATTAAAAAAAAAAAAGTGAAGCTACTGAGTATAGTTTATTAAGAAACAGTAAAATCTGGTAATGTAAGGGCAGTTTTATTTTCAAAATGATCCATGAGTCCTGGCAGAGACTCAGCTTTAGTTCTGAGATGATAAATCAAGTAAGTTTTAATACTTCTGCAAGCAGCAAAAGAAGGGACATAATGGCAGCTTTACTTGTAAACCAATGTAGATATTACGAGGAGAGAAAGCGCAGGTGATAAATGTAATGTAAATTATCGAACTGTCTTTTTCCTTCCTTCCGTGGGAAGATATACTCTAGGATTTAGCTTGATTTGTATTTCCTACTCAACGTGTACTCTTTTCCAAATTTGAGGACATTGACTTCTCCCCTCATACTTCAAGAAAAGGAAAAGCATTTAATTTTAAAAATGTGAAAAACAATGTGGAATGATAAGTTCTTTGTAGATGAGCAACGCATAATTTGTGGGTTTAAGGCACATCACAGGTTCAAACTGTACTGCCAACAAAAGAATGGTACATTAAGTGGAGAAGGGTAGAGCAGCAGGTCCATTATCCACTGAGTGTTGAACCGTACGCCACTGATCTTCAGCTTCAGGGATTTCTCGGTTATAAAAAAAATAGTTCTTTGGTAGATCAAGTCTTTAAACAACCTTCCACACTAATGCAAACCATTTAAAAGTTTTTAAAGTGAACTTTTCCATCCTATAGAACCACGTTCTGCAACCATCTGATTATGATTTCTTGAAGAGTTCATATTGTTGATTGTATCCTCATGAATTGAAGCTCATACCTCCAATTTACTCTCTTCAGTCAGTTCCAGCAAACTAGTTCAATCTAACCTTCTGTTGAAGGCTTATTTACTGATAATAAATCAACAAACTTGAAGAAACTAAATTTACTTTAGTCAATCAATTATGCTGGAAGCCAAGTAAGTTGGGGCCAGCTACGTGAATCGTATGTAACCATCTAGTCCATTATTCAATACTAAGTATTCAAGGCAGACTAAGGGATTTATGAAAGTAGAAGTTCATACTCCACTTAACCACACTTCACATGAGTACTCCTGACAAATACAACTCTTTTCAATCATAAATCATGATATATGGTAAGACAGAAAATGGACCTTTAAACATATGCAGCACAAAAAGACAAAGACCACACCTTTAGTATTAGATTGCAAAGTAGGATCAACAACCATTCTAAAATTATCTCGAAGATCCAGAAAACTCTGACGTATTAGCAATGCATCTCTCATAGAGTCACCAAATTCCTTAAGCATCCCCATTGGTAATCCCTCCGGCAAAACTCTCTCCAGCTCTTCCCTCCTAAAACAACCATTTCATGAGAACAGACACAAACCAGCTTAGCAACCAAGTAAATCCAAAACTTTAACTCCACGTGTAAGAGCTAACACTTCACCCACTAAAGCTTGGTTACAATTTGCACAGGTTTAGTATAAGCATATTTTTCACTCCAATATATAGTTTGAGCCAATCAAAAACATTTTTTCTACGATACAGTTCAAGCTAAAGGCAATTAGTGCATTCACTACTCGAAAAAACACATCTTCACTCGTCAATGCTGGCCTAATAATGTCTGAACAGAGAAAGATGTACCTGAATTTCATGTAAGTACATGTATCTTTTTTGGTAAGCTCAGAAATAGAAGTTGCGGAAGTGAATAGTGGACGACCATCTGGACCTATATCCAGTGATTTATCCTTCTCGTCTTCTTTGAGAGCGCGTGCACGAAGATCCTTATTGAGAGTTTCAGCAGCTTTGGCTCCTGCTGCAGCATTTTCGTGTTTTATATCCGGTCTGAAGTTGGGCTTCTTCGGGTGTGTGCTCGTCGCGAAGGTTCTGGAAGAAGAGAGCTTGGAAGATTCTGAGATTGCTGCCGTTATACGAATATCTCCGGTGGTGGGATGGGATTTCGCCGCCGTAGCGGCTGATCGGAGTATTGACCGGAGCATTTCTTCAGGGTTTTGGAACTCAAGGGTTTTAGCCGGCAAATGCTTCAGTAGATAAGCATTTGATGAGATTGGGAAATTTGAAAAATATTGAGGGTATTTTTGTCCTTACAAAAAAGTGTTGGTAAGCCCAAATAGCGAGGTCCATTTACTCTGATTATTTGCACTGTAGAGCCTTTTTAGGCCACTCTTTAAATTAGGTCCCTATTAGCTTAGTGGCTAATCAAAAAGTCATAAACTCCAAATTTGAATGATTATTTTTCAGATGAATTTAGTTCACTAATCTAACCAGGGAGATAATTTAAAGAATTGCATTAAAAAGTCCATTTGTATAGATGGAATTCATAATTAGATATAAATTATTTCATCTATGTTTATGTTAGACCAAATTTACGTATTTATCATAAAATTGTGCATAAAATCTTTACACTATTTTCAAATAAAGATGAGACCTATAATAATGTATAACCCAAAAATAGAATGATAACTCGTTCATTACAACAAGTTAAATCATACTAATGTATTTTTTTTAAAAAATATTACTGTATTATATACTCCAATAATTTTTACTCTATTTAATTAATCAAAAACATTTTATATGTGAAAAAAATGCACCCATTGACCACATGAATGAATCTACAATGTAAATTTATCATTCAATCTAGACCAATAATGCAAAAAATAAAAGATAAGTGATAAATATATTACAACGTGTTAATTAATATCATATAATAAAAGCTTTTTATAATGTCAATATATAAATTAAAATTTATTTGATTAATCGAAAACATATTATGTGTGACAAAATTTTATTAATTATTTTATTAATCATTTAAATCAACCTTTATCTAGTCTCACATCTTCAGATCTTCCCATTCTCTACTCAGTACTCACTTTCTCTTGAACAAGGGAAAAGCAACATAACAATAACTTCAATTAAACAAGCTCATCAAGACTACTGTTCAGTTTAAACCAATAGTGTTTAAATCGAATAACGTATTAATTTATTATAAAAAGTTAAAAGCTATATTAATCCTTACTTATAATATCAACAATGTATATTTTTTGGTTAACAATCAACAAAATGTATTGCAAGTTTGTAACATGGGGTTGAAGCACCCTCTTGGGCCTTGACCACATCTTTCTATGGGCCGGCTGTCAATTTAAGCCCACCGACCAATAAACCCATAACCCACTTTGTGTTCGCCTTTCTTGTTCCTCCAAACTCTTCGAATTTTGTGGCGCACATTCAGAAAACACAGAGGAGAGCAAGTGAATATACAGATAGAGAAGAGTTGCTCTGGTCGGTAATGATGCTTACAGGAGACATACCACCGAATCAAACTATTTACATTAAGAACTTAAACGAGAAGGTCAAGAAAGAAGGTAACTTTTTTACTTTTTTTTTTTTTTTTGAAGATTTAAGCTAGGGTTTTAGTATAAATTCGAATCAGGAATTGTTAAGGCTGCAAAATTTCAGCTGTTTATGATCTTTTCATACACTTACGCATTGTTGAATAGTTGTAAATGGCAGCAAAATACCATATAAATCCATTGTGTATGAGTACTATATGGAGTTGTAAGTTGGAGAGGAGGAATTAGAGAAGTCATAATAGAAGGGTATCTAGAATATATATGTTTACACGGGGGTAAAGTAAAGGGTAGAGTTTCAAGTGACTTGTAAGCGCAGATTGTTTTCCATGATGTTGGGTCAAATTTTGTAAGCCATGTATCTGGGAGGAGCTTAGTAAAATAGAAGGACCTAGATTTTGAGCAAAGTAAAGGTCTAGTGGTGGTTTTTCCCAGTCCCATTCATCGGCTCTGTCAAAAGAATACAAGCCTTTTGGGGTGAATTGAATTCTGCAAAGTTGGTGTTAACTGAATCTAGTATATTAGGGGTGCGATAAGTGTGAGGTTTTTAGAGCCCCTATTTGCTTTAAGAGATAAACTTTATGTAGTATTGGAATAGAATGTTCCCAAATGGAGTTGGACTTCATTAGCGGACACCGACTCAATGACGGAGCTAGGATTTTTAATAAGGGGGTTTAAAATTAGGAGAAGTAAACACACGAACTAATGAAGGGTGTTCGACATCTACTCTATATACATAAAAAATAATGTAACAGTTAATCTATATTTATCCACATGTATACTACCTCAAAAGTGTAGTTCCCCTCCAAAAGTGTTGTAGTTACATAGGATTCTATACCTACCAAGTTACAGCCAGTCTATAGTTGTGCTGATTACTTCTGAGCTATCTAAGACTACTTGTTTACACCAAAAATAATACAGAGCTAAACAGTTAAGCTTAAATCTTTGTATGTTGCTCTGCTTTCCTTCATGACATCTCTGGTTCCTCTCTAGCCATACTGTCCACCATATACATGATGGGACAATCTTCCATCTCTCCTCCTTTAACCATGGGACAATATATACATGGTTAAAATAATTTTAACCATGTATATATAGTAATATTTTCCGCCGAAGGGGTTTGGATGAACCCCCTAACAGTATGCTGGCTCCGTCCCTGCACCAACTAATTTGGGGATTGAACAGGGAAAATAGTCTTTGATGTTCATCAAGTTTTCTGGTGATCATTTCCTTCTTATTTTTGTACATTTTTTCTTCGATATCTATATTATAATCTCTGCGTTGAGGGTTAAACTTGGCATGGAAAAGATGTACTTATCAAGGAGAAAGTTTCAAGATTCACTTTCTTAGTGTTCTATCAAGTACCGAAACTTATGACTCTTATGTAACACTGCCTTGAGAAATGGTATTCTTATTACAACAGAGTTTTGCAATAGGACCCAATTATTGGGTTGTCTATTTTCTTTTGCTCATTTGTGCTTTCAAATGCTTTTTTCTGTTTGATTATGGTGTGCGTGGAGTTTTTTTATGTGTACTGGCAATGATGCCATTTTGAACTGTTTCTGTTAACTAATTTTGGAAAATGCCAAGCATCCTCTGGCTTGTCTTTTGTATATGAGAAATTAATGTGGAATATAATTATTAACTCTTATGGTTTTAATGGGTTTGACTACAGCTGTTTGCAGGAGGATCAGTGTATGCACTTTGCTATATGCTAATGGTTTTTTCTTGCTTTGCAGAGCTAAAGAGGTCTCTGTATTGCTTGTTCTCGCAGTATGGGAGGATTGTCGATATAGTAGCTCTTAAGACTCCCAAACTTAGAGGACAATCATGGGTTGTGTTTAGTGAAGTCACAGCTGCCAGTAATGCTGTGAGGCAAATGCAAAACTTCCCGTTTTATGACAAACCAATGGTGAGCATAATGACAGTTGGAATTGGAATCTGTTTCTCTTGTTCATTTTTTTGTACTAACATGGCTGTTGCGGCTTAATTGTTCAAAAATGTCCTGCTTCATTGTCCTTATTTTCTCTATTCATCTCCTGAAGTATGTGATGATCCTTTATCAACTTGTTATGTTTATGTGATATCCTTTGTCCTATCAGAAAAAAGCTACTACTGTGTCTACTGTACAGTAGTTCTCTAAATGTATCTTTTCAGCTTGGACTGCCCTGATTTCTGGTTTTATAATCTGTCCCTAAATCATGTAGTCCTTCAAGATGTGGAAACATATTGCTGACTCCACACTATGCTTTAAACCATTTCAAATTTTCGATAAATACCTGCACTTCATTAAAAAAGTATACCAAGTTATATTACTAAAACTTATACTAATACAGTATTTGTCAAAAAAGTATGCCAAACTTCTTTTACAGAATGTGGTAATCCTCACCCTAGCTACCCTGCTCAGGAGCCAAATAGTTCCTTTTCCTACTTTGCTTCGATGGTGACTCTTACTCCCGATCGCATGGTTGAAGGTGGAGGCCCTTCTCACTAGGCTATCCATCCCTTGTCTGCCTTAGTTAAAGAATTTATAGTGGTAAAAGCGCCTCATGTTGTATGTAGGTTGTGAGCACGTCGCATTCGAATTCTTGTTGAGGCAAATGCCTAGTATTTAAGTGGAGAAGAGGAGACAGGATGTCCCATTATCCCTCAGAGTATCAAATCATGCGCCACTGGGGATTCTCAGTTATAAATAAAATAACACCATTATAAGATTGGATGCATGTATGCTTGTGTTTTGTGTGAATTGGCTTTTTGTACCAGTAGGAATGAGCAAGTTCAATCTTCCCTGGAGTCCGGACATATATAAGCTCTACATAGCTAGCTAATGAAGATATGGACTAAGATCCACAACAATCTGCTTAACCTTTACAAGCAAAAGAAGACTCTGGAACTGTGTAATAGGGTAAAAAGAGTATCAGATTAATTCGACATGACCTGAAGTTTATCAACTGTTGTTAAATGGGAAGGGTTAGATGTAGGTTGCTGACATAATCATACAGAGTAAAGCTCTGCATCTGTTACTCATTTTTGTCTAAATCCTTATCACCTTGTGCTTTTAGGAAGAAACTCCTCAGCTTTGTAGAATATAGAAGTCACAAGTAATTGTATCTGGAAAGCTGTCTCGTCTTGTTGCTTGTCTTTAATATTCAATTTTTGGAGCATATCCTAACTATCTTTGTGCTTTGCGCATGGCGCGCCCAAAGTGTCTCCTCTAGAGTTGCATATCAATAACCTGTATACAAGTGCATAGTAGACACTATGGGCATCTATCTTTCTAACAATGGGACTTTTTTAGTTTTAATTTTCTCTGGGGCTAAATGTTTGCATTAATTGCTTAAATTGGGTTGCTGCTGTTCATTTTATATGGTGTAGAACAGTAGAAAGGTCAGTGACTGAGCTTTTGATATAATGCAGCGGATACAATATGCTAAATCAAAGTCAGATTGTATTGCTAAGGCAGAGGGGACCTATGACAAGAAAAAGAAACAAGATGAAAAAGGTGACTTCATTCTGTTGTATATTATTCACCTGCTCCATTTCCTCTTAAGCTTCTCATTGGTTCCAAAGTGCATGTCATGGAAAGTCATCTATGGAAATGTTAAAAAGTGAATCTTATAGTCCAAGAGGAGCACTCTTTGCTGAAGCTAAGAGCATTCAAACAAAAATAAACATTAATTACTATTATAATTTCTGTTTGCGTTTAAGATTTTCCTTCTGGCAAAATTCTTTTGTTACAACTCAGCTAAACAGAATGTTTTATAGTTCAACTGAAGGGTCTTAACAGAATAGTACTAGATGCATAATCCTTGAGTGGCACCTGTCATATTGCATGTGATCTTGTCTACATCCAGTTCCAATTTTCTCATCATTGTGGGTGCCTAATGTATATGATAGTAGAGGAAGGCTTCAAAATGAAATCAGGGAGTAGTGATGAAAAACTTTGTTATGGAGTATTGTAATAACCCACATGCACGCATAACTTTTAAAATGCATTTGTCAGTTATTTTGTTGACTTCTAGTGATCTTGACTAACTTGACATATTAATATGTAGTGGAGAAAAGGAAACGTACTGAAGAAACTCCGCAAACTGGTGCAGCTAATGGCCCAAGAGCTGACAGTAACGGAGGTCCAGCTGTAAGTTTGTTGCAACTTCATTATTTGTTTCAACTATTGCTTCTTTTCTTTGGTTTAGTTGTACAAAAAGCTGCCTCTCCTTTGTCCATAATTGTGCGATTGATTGTCCATATGGAACTTCAAATATAGTATGACTGCCTTTGTAATGACACCAAAGTAATGCGCTCACAGCCTGGTTATACTTGCACCCATAGCTCCAAATGACTAGCAGCTTGACTTCATGACAACTTCTTATATGTTACCGTTGATCTCTTATTATTGAATATTATTATCTGAATATGCTCATCTATTATCTTCATTAATTTCGTATTGTCGAACAACTTTTGCAGGCTGCATCTCGACAAGGAAAGCCAAGTGCTCAAGATGTTGCAGAACCAAATAATATTCTCTTTATACAGAATCTGCCCCACGAGACAACAAGTATGATGCTTGAAGTGCTCTTCAAACAGTATCCTGGCTTTAGAGAAGTTCGAATGATTGAAGCAAAGCCAGGTATTGCATTCGTGGAATTTGATGACGATGTCCAGTCTTCAGTCGCCATGCAGGCCCTTCAAGGCTTCAAAATCACCCCCCAAAATCCCATGGCAATCACCTATGCCAAGAAATGAGCATTCTTAATTCTAGTGCATGCTGGGATTAACTGTTCACCCCATAGGTCAGATGAGGAAGATGTAGAAGGCACATGTATTATACACTTGAGCTGGCTTCTTTTTAAGCCTTGGGAAGTCTTTTGGGTCTTTGTTGCCAATTAAAAATGTTTTAAACAATTTGATTTTATGTACTAGTGCTGCTGAATCCTAAGAAAATAGGTGTTTGATTGAATCTGCACGGGTTTAATTGCATTAACATTGTATTCTTATCGGATATTTTTCTAAAAATATTATTTGTTACTTATATCGATTCAAATATACTTATTTGACAAAGTTTGCATTCTTTTTGTTGCCAAATTTACCAATGCGTTCCTCTGATTTTACAACAAAACAACATATCTAGTGAAATTTCACAAAGTGGAGCTTGGAAGGTAGAGTGTACGTAGATCTTACCACTATCTCATAGATGTAGAGAGCTTTTTTCGAAAAAATAAGTCTTCATGACACTAATCTATACATAATAAAGTTTGCTTGAAAAAAGGAACGTATAATCAAAATTTGTCATTAAATAAAACAAGTAGGAATTTTAATACAACTTCAGCTTTATTGAGCTTAAATTTATACATATTATAGTACTTTTTATTTTGATTTGGAGATAATGAGGTATAAGCAGATAGAGTTATTCTTGTTAGGCTGATACCAAATTACAAACTCTTCTATTTGATGTAAAAGACCTTATTGTGCTAAAAGCTTAAAATTACATTGGAAACAAAAAATAAAAATAAATTTGGTACGTATCATTGTATTCTTTTATTTTGATTTGGAAAAAAATAGTTATTAGTAGATAATAGTGTCTGATGTGTTAAACCATGTATTTTGGTGAAATTGAGTGATGAGTGAAAGAATACTGCTTAAGGTTGTGTAGCCTATTGTGTTCGGTTTGTATTATCTTTAGTAGATGGGTAAAAAACAAGCTAAAGAAGTTTTTTCCTTATCTAATTTTAGTGTTGGAAAATCAAATAAATATTAGTAGTAGTATAATTTGACATAGCATGCGATTAAGAGTTTACTGTAGTCTTCAACTGAATGTCAGCATAGTTGTGGAAAGTTTATTTGATATTAGATACATTAAACTTGTATACGATGCTTAAAAGACTACCAGAGATGTGAAAGCTGCTCAAATATTACTGGACATCCGAAGTGTTAGGCATATCTATGTATCGAGAGCTTTTAAAAAATTACAACTAATTATGATTTTATTCTTTCATCCGACACTTTTGCACAGGGGCGGATCTACTAAGGCTCGTGGGGTGCCACGCCACCCACGAGCTTCAGTCGAAACGTGATTTATGTATAGGTGTATATGTGTACTATGTGTATAAATAAACAAATGGCACCCACAGAACCAAAAGGCGTTGTGCTGCCACTGGTAAAAGGCGAGACTCCCCACGTTCCAGACACGGGATCGAGTCTGTGAAACAACTTTTTTTTATTTAAAAAAAAAACAACCTCGCAGCCTCGAATAGATGAGGAATTCAGCTTCAACAATGCATATTTTGAAGATTATATTTCCTTTTTTCTTTTTAATTCTAGTTGGCTTAGTTTTAATTAGTAATTATTGTTGACTAATTTAATTAATTAATCTTTGATTTTTTTATAATTTGTTATTAGTTATTTGTTTGATGGAGAAGTGTTAAAAATAGCTTTAAACTATGTCACATTGAATTAAGATATTCTCTATTAATAGTTTGATTAAAAAATGTCCTTATTGTTAATAATTTGTTCTAAAAATATCTCTACTATTAATAGTTTGACCCTAAAAATGTCTCTATTGTTACTTTATTGTGTCAAAAATACAATTTTTCTAATGCACATAATATTTTTTTTTCTAATAAAATTATTATTTTTAAAGAATCCCTTTCTTGTTTCTTTTCTTCTAAAATCCTTTTAACTAATTTTTTTTGGAAATAGTAATATTTTTTTTAATCTCGTTGTGTAATTTAAATAGAATAATGTCATGTAGTTTTAAAATACTATCATAGTAACTTCATCTTTAATTTTATTTAGATATGATAAAATCCTTTTTTCCTAATAAAATAAAAAAAGTTTATTTCTTGATCTTTTTAAATTGATTAAGTAAATATTTTTCTTGTAGCTATCGCAACTATGAAAATATCATTTTCTTCCATGAAGTAGATAAAAAATAAAATATGAAATAAGAGGTGATTAATATTCAAATGATTTGTTTGGTTTGTTGCATAGTAAGTGATATATTTACAAATATAAATAACGATACTCTAATTGACCGTTTTCAAAATATGTAAACTCGTCGAGAACTATTATAAACAGTAATATATATTAATAATATTAGTAAACTTATTTAAAAAAAGTTATGCTTTATGAATTTTGTGCGGAATCGAAACCCAAGATTGATTTAGTGATCTAAGCAATGCGTCTACTTGGCACCCAGAAAGTTCAAATCCTGGATCTGCCTCGGCTTTTGCAGACATGTGAAAATGCACTTTTATGCTTTGAGATGAGATGAACGTTGTAGTTGACCCTGGAACAGATGACTTCCGTAATTGAAAAAACTTAGAAGCTCAAAGATATCGCTATGATCTCAACTTCTTCAAGATTCGGTATGTTCAAGTATTAGCATATCATTAAGATCACTCATTTGTTGACCTTCATAGTTAATGTCAGTAGTACTCTGCCTCGGTATAGTATACAACATCATTTGCATCTATTATCATCCTTTTTCTGTTTACTTGATAACAAATCAAATATGTAATGTTATGTGTCATGACCCGTCACTTTACCATATTAGTTAGGCATGAGATAAAGAGGGAGAATCTAGAGTCTTGGAAAGATTTGGGGAAGACTCTAGAATACCCTAGAATACTTTTGAAAAACTTTAGAATTTTCTAGAATTTTCTAAGAAGGACTAATTTGTAAATATGTACGGACTTGTATAGTAATTTTTATTTGCATTTTAGCCCCTAGGTGTGTAGTATAAATAGAGAAACACTCATTTGCAACTCAACTAAACAACTGTAAGCAAACTTCCAAAGCAATACAAAAAGGATTCTTATAAACTATTTTATGTCTTTCTTCATTCTCAATCTAAGTTTAAAAAGGCGTGTTAGTTGAAGTCTAAGTGACATATGTCTACCTTATAATAAATGTTTCATACAATCTAGGCTTTTACAATTTCTAAAACAAAAAAGAAACTCATGTTTTGTATGAGCAATTTAACATTTTCAAGGATTCATTATTTACTAGAGCAGATTATTCATGTACAGAGCTTACTATGGAATGATAAGTCTCACATGGCTTTGGGTTATGTTGTTTGCATTGACTCATTTTGAGAAAATTTATGTCGCTATTGAATTTTATTGATTATACGATACTATTCAGCAAGACGATCAATATAGAAAGTTCATTAAGGAAACTTGATATTCCAAGTGAGAAGTTAGTTGGCATGTTCTCTATTTACGGGCATGACATTAACAATAACATAGTACAAAACTAGATACCATGTTTGGAGGTGCGTCATATTTGCTAGTTCATGAAAGAGGAAGTAAATGACATATTTGGCTAATTCTTTAAGAAATTAAATGTTATTGATGTGTGGTTTGAGTGGAGAGTTTGTGGTCCTAGATATATGTTCAACATCACGGTTGATGTGCAAGTTATATAATTAGTTATGACTTCATTTTTATTTTATTTTTGTATTTTTTATGATTCTTCTTAAGTTTTTTTGTTTAATTTAGTTCTTCTCTTGTTCGTTCATTTACGTCCAGGGCGGCTTATTGCCCTCTAAAAATAAGGCATTCGCGTTAAACCCCAAAAATCAAAGTGCTCAATTTTTTAATATTAATAAAATCACTATAAGCCTTTTTTTAATAATTTTTTTTTATAATGTCTTTTAATTTATTTGTCTTTTTTTTAGTTTGTTATTTCGAAATATTAGGGAATGTTTTTTTTTTTTTTGTCAACTTTTAAATTTAACTTCCACATGATAATATTTAAGACCATAAGATTAAAAAATATTTTGGTATATATATCTTTAGTTTAAGACCATAGAAAAAATTAAGCCTTTTTTATTTATTTTAAAAAAATAACTTTGCATCTCAAAAATAAAAAAAATAATTAAAAGTTAGACCTTCATTTATTTTTAGCTTTAGGCCACTAATTAACTTAAGTTATCACTGTCTATTTGAAGCAGACCCATCAGGAGCAGGCCATCTGGATCTGGGCAATGTGTTCCTAAGAGCACATCAAAATGGGCTAAACACAGTGGCATTTGAATAGACTCACAAATTTCTCTAGATGCAATTTTTATCTCTTCAAGTTTTGACTTATGACTGGATTGCATTGTCTGTTTTAAATTATTTTTTTACTATGCTTGTGAAAAGGCGCTTTTATGAGATAAATTTTGTATTTGACCCTGAAACAAATACTTCCATAATTGAAAAAACATAGAAGCTCAAAGATGTCACTCTGATCTCAGCTTCTTCAAGATCCGCTATGTTCAAGTATTAGCATATCATTAATGTCAATTGTACTCTAAAACCAAAAAGAAACATTCATGTTTTGTATGAACCATTTAATATTTTCATGAAATGTCTATTATTTACTAGAGCAGAGTATACAAATGCGATTATGTAATGATAAGTCTCACATGACTTTTGAGTTACACTAAAATCTCACTAAATTAATATTCGGTAATTAATAATTTCTCTAAGATAATATTTTTCTTCGATCTCGATTTGGATCAATGGAAAAATTACTCATTTCGATAAGATAATATATTTTTAGAAGATTTATATATAAATATATGGTTTCATTAATATTATAAATTAATAATTCTTTAAAAGTACAAATGTCTAAGACAATTTAGTGAAATATGATTCTATTATGTTTTGTTTTTTGTTAAAATTTAAATTTAAGAGATATGTGTCAAAAGCACACCTAAACTATTTTTTTTTTTTAGTTTCATACCTAAACTATTGGAGTCCGGAGCCAAAAAGGTAACAAAATTTTTCAAAAATTTCAAAAGGGCAACTAAAAATTAGTAAAT
Organism: Solanum acaule; assembly: GCA_036250505.1. Lineage (NCBI taxonomy): Eukaryota > Viridiplantae > Streptophyta > Magnoliopsida > Solanales > Solanaceae > Solanum > Solanum acaule. The sequence continues at coordinate 67,277 of JAJOOR010001674.1, forward strand.
TTGAATCCTGACTCTAAACTATTGAAAGTAAGTTTCATACTTAAACTATCGCTTAAAAGTTTGAAAAACACACATATTTCTTTTATAACACTCTTATTATGGTGTGTGTAATATACTCTCTTTTATTTAAAAGAAATGTCACATCACATTCCACATGCACAAAACATTCCAACTTGACAAAAATGGAATAAATTATTAGTTTTTGTTAAAATTAAAAAATTAAAAAAAATTTATCTCAAAAAAATAATTATTTTTATAAAATAAAAATATTTTTCTTACCTCACTCCATCACTTTCTTTCACTGTACGGGGGGGGGGGGGGGGGGGGGGGGGGGGGGGGGGGGGGGGGGGGGGGGGGGGGGGGGGGGGGGGGGGGGGG
>JAJOOR010001675.1:0-47004 GCA_036250505.1 Solanum acaule
CAAATGAGTAATAATAATAATTCTAATAAGGAGTAATGAGTAATAATAATAATTGCAATGTTAGTCCTTCTAGGTAATGAGTAATAATAATAATTGCAATGTTAGTCCTTGATGTTAGTCCTTCTATTAATGTACAATTATTTTTGCATGTTGTACAACTAATTAATGCAGTGAAAAGTTAATGTACAAAATAGTATGCATGTTGTACAAGAGTATTAATGCAGTGTTGGTCCTTTCCAACTCTCACTTCTAAATAACTTCTAAATAAGGATAATATAAAAAATAGTACGTACAAGATTGGTCCATATGCCCATTTCTATGTTTGTTGGCATTTACATGACAATAAAAAAAAAAGTGGGCACAAGTTAATTTAAAGTTTCACTTCTTATAGATTGATATTTACATCGTATACATTAAATACTTTTAAAATAATAAAAATAATTCAAAAAATCATAAATTAAAAATTCTAATTTATAAACTTAAAAAAAAATCCATCCAAACGTGGTCTTAATTGTTGGATGGCCGAATGCCACTGCACCAACTTTCTCACATGTCGCAATATATTTGTCAAAGTCACACTCTTGAGGTCAAATTATGACAGCTATTAACTCCCTCCAATTACTATATTTTTTATTGAAAAGGAATTTGTCTGAACCTTCTTGATCGAAAAATTATATTGTATATATAAAAAAATTATGTTTGATTTTACTTTAAAAAAATGTTGATCTCCTCTTAATTCAAGCTAAGCATGCAATTATTATTTATTATTGATCTTAGTTAGAATTCTGGAAAATATCAGTCAAAACTCAAAAGCTAAAATGATATTTGGATTATTAAATAAATTGTTTTTTTATTTTATTTTTCTTTAATCAATTGAATGGGACTTTACCATATAAAATCCATTAATAATAAAGAATTAATTGAGCCGTCGAAGGCAGTTAGTTCATTAGTACTTTGTTGAAATAATCACACTTCTTAACTGACTTTAATTAGCCATTACGAGTACCACTTATTAGTAGGCCAGAGTTGACTACTTCACTATTTTTATTTTTATTTTTCTATTTTGTGATCGGTATACATTTTTCATTTTGGAACTCTATTAATTCAAATTTGCAAAGAAAAGTCTCATTTGGGTATACATTTTTCATTTGGAACTCTATTAATTTAAATTTGCAAAGGAAAGTCTCATTTGGGGGTAACGATCCCTACTTCAGGCAACCATACCTAAGGTTTGAACTCGAGTTTTTTTATTAAATACTTATATGCATTTTGAGATTTGACTAATTTGATTGGTATCGAAAGATCCACCTCCCTACCAAAGACAACTCATATCTAGAGTTCAAAATCAAGACTTTTGATTATGAATAAAGAAATATTTACCCCTCCATAGTTTCTATGTGAGTGATTTCGCAAATTCCTTGGTCTAATCACAACTTCAATTAGCTAAACTAACGTTAAAATACTTTATTATGACAAAATTTGGATCATCTTTCAAGGGAGGGTGATGTGTACGCAATATGATCAAGAGGTTATTTCCAATAAAGCCACAACTCAAATCGAACGTAGCCATTGAATGCCTTTAATAAAGAAAATACGATAATCAAGACAACAAAAAAGTAATAAAAATTTAAAAAATAAATAGGAGAGATACAATAACAATGCTTGCCCTTAAATTTCATTAAAATATATTTGTATTCAGAAAATTCAACACCTTTAATGAAGAAAACATATTAAAAACCCTATCCACTCTTTTCAAAATTGGCATCCTTGTCAAGGATTGTATTGGAATTCATCTCAATAGTAGGATATTACAACTTACAGAGTCACAAGACCTTTGAAACACAGATAAATGAAAAACTCCTACCCAATCTACCTAATGAATTCAAAATCCAAAACCTAGTGGCTTATAGTCACAAATTTAAGGTTAAAATTGAAACGATTCAGAGAAAATTAGCATGACCCCCTTTGTGCAAGGATAACATGCATAAATCAAGAAAATAACACATCCCAATTCGCTACCGCAACCATGGAAGTGGTAAAACCTGATACGATACATCAACTTTTCCCTAATCTCCCTCAGAGAGAAAAAGCCAGGTGACTGATGATGATTTTGACAGGCAAATACAATTTTCCACCCAATACAAGATATAATAAATATAATATGGACCACTATATAGGCTAGGCTGTTCTCTATTTAATCAGAATCAGGCTCAACATCAACAATATCAGGAATTGACTCATTATCAGATTCATGCATCAACTCTTTACCTCTGTCTAAATTCATCATCAGCGGCGAAGCAAATCCAGCATCGCTAGCTTCTGCCACCTCCTTTCTAGATGCATTGTCCGCGATATTTTCCGATCCTAGAGATACCACATTACTCTTAGATGGTAGGAGATCTTCAGAATGTTTACTTGTTTTTAGAGATAGTTGTGATTCAACCATGATCTCATCCCTGTCCATGGGGCTTTTCTGAACAGTAGTAATAGGTGCTACTTGCTCCAATTTACTGTTTTCAGAAACTTTTACTGCAGTAGTATCAAAAGATGTAAGCTTTTCTGATGATGGATCTCTCAATGTTTCCGGGGGTTGATTACTTGTATCTGTATCTTTTCCAGGATCAGCTAGTGCATTCTTAAACAGGAAAGATGATAATTCCTTGTGAGAAAAAAATCTTTGTAAATTGTTTTTTTATAATTCCCAACTATACATTCCAATATTATTGTAAGAATTATGTCCATCTTGTAATTGTTAAAAATATTCACAATATTTTAAAATTGGTTTTGGCGTTTGTCTCCAGTGACTATAGAAGGAGATGTAGTTTGATGGCAACACAGTTTGTTTACAAGTCTTGAATTATGACAGAAATTAGAATTTTGACACAAGTAAACACAAAAAAATAAATAAGAAATTTACGAAAAGTATTTTTTCAAGAAAACATTTTCCTCATACCAAACACACCCTTTGCGGAAAAACATCAAAATACAAAATTCAGTTCTTTTTTTCATAATTGAGAAACAGAGTTACTACCACACAGTTCGAAACATGGTGGATTATGGGTCCGCTCATCTATCCTTTTTTTCTTGTTTTGGTTTAAAATGTTGCAAGTACAATAGGATATATGTAACTCAATAAATTATACTAGTAAATAGTAAATATACTTTCAATAAAGTAGATAAAATATTAACACTACTCAAGAAGGAAAACAGACAACATTCAGTAAGGATTGCTACTACACAAACAGCAAGCAACAGATCATTTGAATTTTCCACACTAATTGAAATTAAAAGATATGTTGACATTAACAAAAAAGGAAATTTTGAGGACTTTTATTGCATTGCTCAAAGATGAGAGTACACAACTAAGCTAAGCTACAAGCAAAAGCTTTGAGTTCAAATTTTATCCAAACATAAAAATAAAAAAAAACAGTTCCCCATCTCTTAAGGCAAAGAGGCTGCAATACTTGGATCTCGTGGAGTTGTGTCGATTACTTAAACATTAGCACAAATAAAACTTGCTCTTTTACTTGGGCAAACCAGTTTCAAGGCAGAGGAGAGCCTGACTTTCGTCAGGTAGCAAAACTGGACCTCTGCCAGGTCTTGTGCAGATGAAGTAGCTTATTTCACCTTTGCATTTCTGAGCCGGAACCTTGTCCTTAATTTCAGGTGGAGGTGGTAATGCTTCCACGTCGTTTAAATCCTGAATCCCAGCATCCTTCAGAATTGACTTATCGCCAATGACATAGCTGGAGAGAAAGGAAAAAGAACAATAAGGAGCAGTGAAGATGGTCAATGGTTGCATGTAAATAGCACAAGGTCCAGAATTCATATCATGGTGGGGTGTGTTTGTATGGAAGAAAATATTTTCCATCAAAGCTGGTGTTTGATTCCAGAAAATAATTCTTAAGAAAAATATTTTGCATCTGAAAGGAACATGACTATCTTCACTTTTGGACGGAAATCATTTCCCTTCACAATTATATCAACTCTTAACTTCATATCACCGCTTATACTAGCACTTGATACATAATGAATCTTTACTACTCAAAAAATTGTCAAGACATTATCTGTGTGTTAATAATAAAAGATGTTTACTAACCCCAAACCAAAGACCGGAAAACATTTTCTCGGAGTTTACTTCCTAAAGAATAAAGTCACTTTCCAGAAAACATTTTCTCGAACATGACTTCCTGCATAGTTATATTAGAACTTTGAATCTTTTATATGAAAGACGTACCTGTCTAGATTGGTATCTGAATTTGGAGGGAAGTGGAAAAGAAGCCTCTGAAGCATAAGTGCGGCAGCCTTTCTGTTACGTGCAATCAGAACAGCATTTGGCCCAGCATCAAAGGTGTATGCAACCTGGAAATATTCTAATGTTTAGTAAAAATGGAATATGCATTTATTCACGCTACATTTCACCTACTTTTGAAGTCAAACTTGCACAATCAGATCATGAGAAGCAAAATGTGAGCTGAGTTATTTGTTGGAACCAAGCAAATTATAGTGTTCAAAAAGGTATGAAATAAGTCTGAAAGTTGCGGTGCAGTTGATGTCATGTCATTACTGTCAAAAACCAGCTCAAGAAGGAAAAACTTCAATGTTTGGGTGCATCGCGAAGTTCGCAAAATCTTCAGCACAGAAAGGTGCATGAGGTTTATGGGAGAGGGGTATGAAGGAAGCACTCACTGCCCATTACAAATATAAAAGAAGATTTCCCGAAAAGGCATAATCATTGTTCTGTTTAAAATAACTTGGGTCCACTATTTTGGATCAAGTACAAATTTGAGTGACCAATTTAACCTGCAGAGCTTTGATATTTCAAGAGGTTGAAAATCTTGGTGACACGTTTTATTACTTTAGTAATAAGAAGAAGAACCATATCATGCAATTATCTATTAGGACAATAGTAGGATAACGTTTTAAACCTGTGGAGTTCCTTCTGCACGGTTCCATTTCTCGACACAGCTAATTACCCTGAAAAGTTAACACACCGTCAAGACTTTCTTGATTCTCCCACTTTCAGTATAAGAGATCATCAAGTTCAGAACTTATCTATGTTACAACACAACTCAAGATACAGCCTGAAGTTAAGACAACTTGCCTGTGAGATGTGTCATTCATGTAGAATATAGGAGGGCTAGTGTCCAAGCAGACCGCATGAAATTGATTGCTTTCAGAACAAGTCAATTGAGCAAAAGTTGGAAAATCGCGATTTTGTATAGCTTCTTCCATCTGAATAATGCGTTTTGGTACTACTTCCTGAAAATGCAACGCAAAATGATAAGTCAAAACTTCTTATACAATGTTACCAATTGAGCAGAGGTTAAATTAACAGAGCTAATGAAAATAAGCTGAAGATTTTCGAGAATATTGATTGAAGGTGTGTCAGAACTACAAAATCCTAATGTAGAGAATACAAAGACAATACCTTTGCTCTGTGTTCTATAAGTGCACTGGTTACAACAGTCTCACGCATTCCTGAGGTGCTACTTGTTTCCTTCTGCCGTGAGCTAACCTGAAGTACAGCACATAATAAAAGAATTAAACAGGAAAAAATCAGGAGGCACAAGTTGATAAATTAGTGTCGTAATCAAACTGATAGCATGATCATTTAGGCATGCATCTTATTTAAGAAGATGATGCAAGTAAAGTTTAAAATCCTGTTTATCTATGGAGTTGGAAACAGAAAATACACCGAAAAAACAGATCCGGTGATCAACATTTGCGTAATCTACTTGATTTAACTTCATTGATTCATAGTCAAGAATTATGAGTTATTGAAAGTAGCTTAACGTTGCTATTGGGGATCTAGGAAGCAGTAGCAATAGATAACCATTCGAAAAGAAAGAACTAAGATATGCAGAACAAATAAATGAACACAAATAAGTGGCATTGTTAAAGTTAAGGAATTAGTTAGCAAGAAACGAAAGCAGAATACTCTTTTTCTCTTCCAACTTCCCAGCATAGCAGTATGACTGGAAGAAACTTGGATTTCTAGAAAGGGGTTCCCCAAGATCTAAAACTTAAATGAGGGGCTCAGTATAAGAATGAAACAGAACCCACGTTCTTCTCTACAACCTTATCCCCAGAAAAATGTTCTCCTTTAAGTCTGAAGGACTGCAATTCCAATGGGATAGATTTGGTTTCTGTTCCACTTATTATTATTATTACCGAAAACCACTGATGCACAAAAGTAATGCAATGACAAGTATCATGTTTGGAGAAAGAACTAGATGGGACAAGTAGAAGAATAACATGAAGACAGATTCTCGAATCTGGATAGGAGAGACAGACATAAACACAGATTCTTTCTTCCTTCTCAATGACTAACAATGACATGAATAGACAAGCTTTACAGAAAAAGTGAATAGCAATCACATCTGGATGGGAAGTACATACCACTGCAATGATGATAACAAGCTCATCCCAGTGTTTCTCGTCTACGAGTGGAACAGCAATGCTATCGCTACCATCTTCCTCCTTCAAACATCACAAACGGAATTAGACCACACTGAAAAGATAGAGAGTATGTTGAGACAAGCTACAACACAAGAATGTAGGAGCTCGACATACCTTTCCCATGACCCACTTGACAAATCCTCCAAACAAGCTTCGACAAGCACTTCCTGAACCTTGCCTGTGTGGGAATAAGTGAAGCGTGTCAGTTTCTTACTTTTCATAGCTATTGAATGAGCAGATGAAAAGAGAAAGTAAGATCAAGAAGGATCAGTTTGATATGCTGTTACCTCGATCTAACTTTAGTCTTCTAGACAAAACATAAAGAAAAATAAGACCAGCTAATGAATATTCACGACTGATATGAATTTACCTTGCTATGGCAGAAAGTCTCCCATTGTCCTCTTGCACATTCATTAACTTCGCAAGCGAAAAGACTGCATATAGGAGACATAAGTTGTACTCATCTTAAAACTTTCAGAAGGAATGTAATAATGGATAAAATAGAGATTCCCACAAGAAAGAAACATTCACTTTGAGAAAAGCATTTTCAAAATTACTCTGAAGATGAATTCTTAAGAAGGGCTGACATAATACACAGTTCATAAATTTCGTAATGACAGTTTATTATCCTTACAGACAAGGGTCAAAGAAGATAACATATTTAAAATACGGCAACATCAATTAGAATCCAAAGAAACTCAAACATACAGATAAATACACTAGTTTATCAGCAAGTACATTCTTCAAATGGCCACTCATATAGAAGTTACAGAACATAATTTCCTGAAAAGTAAGTGCAAGAAAAGGAAAATGTTATAAAGAAGTTTTGATTTATTTGTGATTTGCATCAAGTGACTTGTAGTACTTGGTTAAACTGCACTATATACATGAGTAGGTAAACTGTAACACAGATCATTCTTGATGGACAGAGTATGGACCTAAAAAAAAAACTTGCACTTCTCCACTAATGAAACTATTTTTTCAAGGGCATTTTACTTGCCAAGTAATATGATATTACTGATAATAGAACCAAAGGTCATGCCAATAGAAAAATACCCAGAAAAGATACATGCAACACTTCAGAAAAGATAATGGTTTTATCCTACATGCATTCTGTCAAGCTGGAAAAAGAACCCAAAGTGTTGGAATGCTCTGAAAAATACAAATGTATCACTTTGATCTTTGCTGGTTGAAAACAAATCACAGATTTGAGCACAGCAAAGCCTCAATGAAATTAATTTCTAGTGTCATATACTCAGGTAACAAACAAAGTTACTTTGAATTTTATAGACCACAGAAGAAGCACATGTACTGACTAAATAAGGTTATTACACCGTTGCATCAGTTCCAGACATGTGCAATTTGCAAACAGCTTATACTAAAGAAAATTAAGCAAATGCATGCAGAAAAGAACTAACTTCTGAAACTCTTGTATAAGAGTACTCCAGTTACTTTTCAGGATTCATTGATCATCCTTAGGTTCAAGATTCACTGATGATCCTTGGATATTTAATATTAGAATATCAATGAAATAAAAAAGAGGAGTGACTTTCAGAATACAAGAAAGAGAATGGTTAATCATACCGAGGCAGGCAAAACCAGAAGCTGAGGAAGCCAGACCAGCAGCAGTAGGAAAATTATTGTAAGAATCAATATGCACATGCAAGTTCTGCCAATCATTTTTACTGATCTTGATACCCTTCTTCTCATCCTCGTAATCATTAGCACGAGCTCGAATTTCTCTTAGACAATTTTGGTATCTGGCTCCATCAAGGGATATTTCCTGCACAATGAGCAAAAGCAATGTAAAAATGTCAAGACTCAGCAACAAAAAACTGCAGCATACAAATCTTTCTCATTGCTCGAAATGGAGGGAAAGGGGGAAATATAATGAGCTCAGCTTTCGAAGACTGCATAAATGTGAATTATAAATTTCCTGCACAACTATTTTAACCAATTTCGGTAGCAAACCCAGAGAAGATAATCAAAGACATGATCCATCATTAAACAAGAAATGCATCCTAAAGAAGAACAAATAAACTAAAAATTACAGAAAGTATCAAGAGTTCATATGATTCATCTTCTTCTCGTGTACCTCCTTGATTCCACTACATGTTTTTTTTTTTGATGACAAGGGAAACCCGCAGCCGCTACCCTTTGGGTGCGCACAGGGTAAAACCCCCGCTCCTATGCAATAGCTCGCAAACCACATAGGAGAGGTAACCCGCACTAGGCAAGCCCGGTGCGACGAGCTCGACCCAGAAGGCAAACTCCTTGCTTTTGCTGGCAAGGGGTTTCGAACTTGAGACCTGCAACATGGAAGTCCCAAGCCCAAACCACTGTTACGATCTTGTAGATAACAAATGAATGCAGAAGCTAAACAAACATTACATTCTTAAAGAACTGAGTCTTCCCAATACCTGAGCTTCCAGGATGTTTCAAGTTAATCAATCCACATAAACTTCTATAAATTTAAATTAATAAAATGAGAAATTTTTACTCTTCAAGAACTGAATTTCCTAAACATCTGAGATGCCAAAAACCTTGTTTAACATAAAATCAACCCACATAAAATTACAAGAACAAATGGACATCAAATAAAATCAGATATAGGGATCAAACTCAGATAAAAAAAAAATCTAAAAGAATGGAACTTTTTCAACATCTGAGCTGCCAAAACATCTTGTTTTAAATAAACAGACCCACATAAAATTACAAGAACAAATAGTCATCAATTTTTTTGCGAAAAAATTAGAATGAGAAATTTTTACTCTTCAAAAACTTAACTTTCCCAACATCAGAGCTGTAAATACAGCCTTCTTTCCCATAAATCAACCCACATAAATTACAAGAACAAATGCATATCAACCAATTCAGTAAAATCACACTGACAAAATGAGAAAGTCAAGGACTAAACTTTTCAAAAAGAGTCTTTTTTCACATAATCTACCCACATTTAATTACAAAAAAACAACATATAGTCATCATTCTATTATCAAGTACACAAAGAAAATTATTCCTCCACTTTTCACTCATCAAGAACAGAACTTTCTAAACATCTCAGCTGCCAAACCAGTTTTCTACTACATAGATCAATAGGTAATCTTAGTAGCTTAGTTAATTAGCTAAGAACTTTCACCTTGTTAGTGAGATTTGATTCCCACCTTGTGATCCTCACCTACCCCCAATTATTTTTTTTAAAAAGTACAAATCAATAATGTTGAAGGTACACTAGGTGATCTGAGTAGCTCAGACGGTTCGCTAAGAACATTCACGTTAGAGGCTTCGATTCCCACCTTATAACCCTCACCTACCCCCAACTTTTTTTAAAAAAATAATGTTGTAGGGACACAAGCGAATCTTAATCTTAATAGCTCAGTTTGTTAACTACCTGAACTCTTACTTTGTTGGCGAGGGTTCAAGTCACACCTTGTAATCCCCTCCCCATTTCCCCTTCCCTTACCACATCACATAAATCAACCAAACAAATACCAATCAAATCTCTAAGCAAATTAAACTAAGAAAATTTATTTTATTTTTAAAAAAGATACCATTTTGTTAAGCCACATGCGATCTTGTTGGAAAGAAGGGCTAACAGCAACAGTGGTTGTGGTACAAAGATGAGCAGGATCAAAGGTAACACTAATACTCTCATTAATAGGAAGAACAAGTTTTTCATCTCTTTTTCCCCAATATTTAATCACTGATAAGTTTGTGGGTGTTTGAGCAGTCACCATAAGAATCCATTTCTTTGATTGTTCAGCCATGGCGAAAAAAAATTGAGGGCGTTAATTCCAAAGAATGGAATTTGGGGATTTAGATCTACAAAAATGGAAATGTGGGTTGGTGTTAAATTTGTGTTTAGTAGAGTATTTATACTACATGTGAAGGAGCATGGCTGCTAATATATAGTAGTGAGTGAGGAACAACCTCCATTGTTGAATGAGAAAGAAGTTTTTTATTGTTTATTTCTCGTTGGCAAATCACTTACACCTTGTTTGGATGGTCTATATTTAAATTTATCAGGTAATAACGAAAAATCTCATTTTATGTAACGTCAATTTGATGTGATAAAAAAAGATTTGATATAATTACATCATTTGCTTTATTATTTGAATTATTGATGTGTTTGATATTAGTAATAATAAAAATAATATTATAATTTATCTAAATATTATATTTATTAAAATAATATTATTATTAAACATTACTTAACGACCTTCAAATCAATTGTTTTAAAAGGATATATAAATGCGACAGAAAAATGTAAATGTGTGTATTCTCTTTTTTGTTTTGGAGTAAAGAAAGTAACTCAATGTGGAGTGCTACAATTATTAGCAAGGGTGTCCAACAAAAATAGGAAAAAAAAGGCCGATTAGTTTCGAATATGTACAGTAAAGTACTCCCTCGGTACCTATCTCTTTTTATAAATAGTTGATTCATAATACTTGTCATTTCATTAAAATCAATGCATAAATTATCATATTGTTCCTTTTTTACCCTTGTAAGTTATTAACCTTGAAAATATATATTTGACCAACTTAAAAAAGCTAAGTAAATGATTCATGTTAATTGGTTAAATTAATTAATCAAAATAAATTAATTCATATTCATTAATTGAAAACTTGAGTTCCAAAAAAGATTAAATAAGGGTAGAAGGGTAAAGTTACATCATTTCTTAATGCAAGTGCAAAGTAAAAATGTGACACATAAAAAGGGACGGAGGGAGTAATTAGTTTACAATAAATATAGTTATGTTTTATTTATATAAAAAGATAGCTAAAATTCTAAGTATACGTGACTATAGAATATAACTTGTCAAAAGTTTTAGAAAGTATATACTGACCAATGTAACTTAATACATGAGTTATGCATTGACTATACATTATGATACGCTTAAAAAGTTGAATATAGTTTAATTAATACACTTAAAAATTGATTATATATGAAGTAACGTCGATTATTCAATCTCAATCAACTTAAAATCACCTCTAAACCATCCCAAAAATTTAGAGTAGAAAATCATCTCGATATTTCGAGTCTTTTGACATATAATTTACACGAAACGATTCAAATTTTTGTTACGTCAAATTTTTATTTTTTTTTAAAAGGAGGAAGTTTATATTCATTAAATTAACTAAATTCTTGGATAATGTTTGTGCATATAAATTTTTTTGGAGGAAGTTTTAAAAAAAAATTACCTTACATGAATGACTTCCTTATTAATTTTATTTTTAGTCATAGAAAAGTACATGAGCTACGCAGACAACGTTTTAATAATGTTTGTCATCTTATTAGTCAAGCATGCACACTAAGTAGCTTTCACAAAATATATAGGTAGCCATTTTCGAGTCAAGACGTTTATTTTTTATCTGGCTATACTTTAGACAATATAAATTTCTTGTAAATATTATTATATCGTTATCATTATTTATGCATGATGCATATGAAGAATAATTGTACGCTAAAAACTAATTGCTGAAATGAGAGAGGTTAATAATATATTCTCACCTCAAAATTATGCTATCATCGTAGAACTCAAATTTCAAAATTTATAATTAATCATGATAAAATATGAAATTGCACCGTTAGTTTCTATTTAAAAAAATTATCTCCAAGAAAAGACTTATATTGATTTAATAAACAATAATAGTACGTAGAAGATTGTCGTGATGCCCATTTTATTTAATACTAATATAAAAAATAGTACGTACGAGATTGGTCCATATGCCCATTTCTATGCCCATTTCTATGTTTCTATTTAAAAAAATTATCTCCAAGATAAGACTTATATTGATTTAATAAACAATAATAGATAAATAATTGATTTAATAAACAAAATTATCTCCCCTTTAGTTTATTTCCCCTTTAAATAATTGATTAAAATTAAAATGATAAACAAGTAAATAGATAAATAAAAACAGTCTAAAAAAAATAATAATAAGTTCATTTACTTAGTTGAAATTTTTTTAAAAAAAGGGAGTTTGTTTACTTTAGTCAAAATTTCAAAATTAATCAAAGTCGTGAGTTCTTTACTTAGTCAAATTTTTTATTTTTTATTTTTTAAAAAATAATTAGTTAAAATAAATGAATTCTTTTACTTAAGTTAAAATTTAAAAATTAGTCAAAATCATTTTGGTCAAATCGTCGGTCAACCGCGAGTTAGCGGGCATTTCGAGGGCCTAACACCTTCTCGGAATGTACATTTGAACTCGAACCTTTTTTCAATTGATTTTATCTGTTTAAGTCTTTTGAAAAATCTCGTATTTTTTCTTGATTTTTTACTAAAAATTAAGTGGTGACTCTGTTCTTTTGAAAATTCGATTTCTCTTAAACGATAAGTTTAATCGATTTTTCAAAACTCAGTCATCTTCCTTGTATATATCTTTTTAAATAAAACAATAAGTTTCTTTTTTTTTTTACGTGGATGAGGTGGGGGGGATAAAACTTTGAATACAAAAAACCTAAAAAAAAATTTACTTTAAATAACACCTAAAATATATTTTTCTAATTAAATGAACAAATATGAGTTATAGTATTAACAAAAAAAAATTTAGAAAAATGAGGAAATCTAAAATTTATTCCAAATTTTGTTGCTACACAGTACACATTGGTCTGTGAGCTCTGCTTTCTAATTAATAAAAAAATATCGTTTTATTATTATTTAAATGAGCCAAGATAGAGATTTGGCCTAGGCAGAAACCAAACAAAATACAGAATAAAATATAGTCTAGAATATAGATATTAAAAACATCTATATTTCATAAGAATTAAAAAATAAAAAAATCTTGAAGATCAAAGTGAACTTTCTTGGACTTAGGAGTTAGGAATTGCTTATTTTAAATATTTTAAAGTTAACATGATATTTTAAACAGTTTTAATAGTAATACATTAAATACTTTTAAAATAATAAAAATAATTCAAAAAATTATAAATTATAAATTCTAATTTATAAACTAAAAAAAAATCCATCCAAACGTGGTCTTAATTGCTGGATGGCCGAATGCCACTGCACCAACTTTCTCACATGTCGCAATATATTTGTCAAAGTCACACTCTTGAGGTCAAATTATGACAGCTATTAACTCCCTCCAATTACTATATTTTTTTATCGGAAAAGGAATTTATTTGAACCTTCTTGATCGAAAATTTTGTTGATGCAACGAACTCTTTCTATTCCACGAGCAGAACACCAGAGATGCACAGTACGTGGGCCTTGTCTAAAATTATATTGTATATATAAAATAGTTATGTTCGATTTTACTTTAAAAAAATGTTGATCTCCTCTTAATTCAAGCTAAGCATGCAATTATTATTTATTATTGATCTTAGTTAGAATTCTGGAAAATATCAGTCAAAACTCAAAAGCTAAAATGATATTTGGATTGTTAAATAAATTGTTTTTTATTTTATTTTTCTTTAATCAATTGAATGGGACTTTACCATATAAAATCCATTAATAATAAAGAATTAATTGAGCCGTCGAAGGCAGTTAGTTCATTAGTACTTTGTTGAAATAATCACACTTCTTAACTGACTTTAATTAGCCATTACGAGTACCACTTATTAGTAGGCCAGAGTTGACTACTTCACTATTTTTATTTTTATTTTTCTATTTTGTGATCGGTATACATATTTCATTTTGGAACTTTATTAATTCAAATTTGCAAAGGAAAGTCTCATTTGGGGGTAACGATCCCTACTTCAGGCAATCATACCTAAGGTTTGAACTCGAGTCTTTTTATTAAATACTTATATGCATTTTGAGATTTGACTAATTTGATTGGTATCGAAAGATCCACCTCCCTACCAAAGACAACTCATATCTAGAGTTCAAATTCAAGACTTTTGATTATGAATAAAGAAATATTTATCCCTCCATTGTTTCTATGTGAGTGATTTCGCAAATTCCTTGGTCTAATCACAACTTCAATTAGCTAAACTAACGTTAAAATACTTTATTATGACAAAATTTGGATCATCTTTCTAGGGAGGGTGATGTGTACACAATATGATCAAGAGGTTATTTCCAATAAAGCCACAACTCAAATCGAACATATCCATTGAATGTCTTTAATAAAGAAAATACGATAATCGAGACAACAAAAATGTAATAAAATTTAAAAAATAAGTAGGAGAGAAACAATAACAATGCTTGCCCTTAAATTTCATTAAAATATATTCGTATTCAGAAAATTCAACACCTTTAATGAAGAAAACATATTAAAAACCTTATCCACTCTACTCAAAATTGGCATCCTTGTCAAGGATTGTATTGGAATTCATCTCAATAGCAGGATAGTACAACTTACAGACTCACAAGACCTTTGAAACACAGATAAATGAAACACTCCTACCCAATCTACCTAATGAAATTCAAAATCCAAAACCTAGTGGCTTATAGTCACAAATTTAACCCCATTCGGGTTTAAATTGGAACGATACAAAGAAAATTAGCATGACCCCTTTGTGCAAGGATAACATGCATAAATCGAGAAAATAACACATCCCAATTACCTACCGCGACCATGGAAGTGGTAAAACCTGATAGATACATCAAGTTTTCCCTAATCTCCATCTGAGAGAAAAAGCCAGGTAACTGGTGATGATTTTGACAGGCAAATACAATTTTCCACCCAATACAAGATATAATAAATATAATATGGACCACTATAGTCTATATAGGCTGTTCTCTATTTAATCAGAATCAGGCTCAACATCAACAATATCAGGAATTGACTCCATGGACTCATTATCAGATTCATGCATCAACTCTTTACCTCTGTCTAAATTCATCATCAGCGGCGAAGCAAATCCAGCATCGCTAGCTTCTGCCACCTCCTTTCTAGATGCATCGTCCGCGATATTTTCCGATCCTAGAGATACCACATTACTCTTAGATGGTAGGAGATCTTCAGAATGTTTACTTGTTTTTAGAGATAGATGTGATTCAACCATGATCTCATCCCTGTCCATGGGGCTTTTCTTAACAGTAGTAATAGGTGCTACTTGCTCCAATTTACTGTTTTCAGAAACTTTTACTGCAGTAGTATCAAAAGATGTCAGCTTTTCAGATGATGGATCTCTTAATGTTTCTGGGGGTTGATTACTTGTATCTGTATCTTTTCCAGGATCAGCTGCCACAGTATCCAAATCTTCACTGTTTCGCATCCAATCTGCGTAAAGGTCATCATTATAAGAATCTGGCTCGTCAGGGGCCTTTCTGGATGTGCCAATGTGGAATGTGTTATTTGCTGCACGGTTACTGACGTGTACATTCCCTGAAAACCACTTACTTCCAACTTCGTAATTGTTGTCAGTGGACTCAAGATCTAATAATGGAAGAGCTCGGGGATGTATAAGCACTTCCAATGCCAAAATAGCATGTGCACAACATTCAGCAACTTTAGTTCCTATTTCTCGAGTCCCTGCCAACACCAAATTAGCAACAGGTTATCCATTTAAGCAGATTGCAAAAAATTGGAAGGATGCTAAACTACGGGCAAGGGAAGTACGAGGTGCGAACAGCAACATCATCCTTAGATTTAAATGTTCTTACAATGCATTAGTAGCATAATGGGATTTTAAATATAAAGCATCACTCACTCTCTAGCCACTACCTCAATCATTTCGAGAGCAACTGCTAGGACAAACATTTAAAAGTTGCAGTTCTGACAGGTATGCAGCTGACAAATTGTTGCGACATTAAAATTTCAACAGATCTTCCGCTCTTACCATGTCTATATATCTACTAGTTTAAATTCAATCTCTAGAATATTCACTTCTACCTTATCGGAGTAAGTTTTTAGTACATTTAGCATATGACACAGAAGAAGCAGACAAGGAATGGCTCAGGCACACAGTAGCTTGATTAATTCAATAATTTCATGCGCACAGTTCTTACTTGCTATTTTCTAAAGAACTTGTTTCAGCCATGCCCGGTATGGCATAGAAGAATTCCAGCTTTTTCTAAGAAAAATCTGTACAATCACCTCAACAAAATTGCATCCTTACCTCTGCGAAAAAGGTCAAGCCCCTGAGATAGGTGGGGTGGGCGAGTGCGGCCAGGAGAGAGGAGAGAAGCCAGAAGTGCTCGTAAAGCTGCAATTTGATAGTCTCGCCAAATACTGGTTGTTGAGTCAGAAACCAAACTGCCTCTGCCATCCTTGGCCCACCCTCCTTTAGAAGCATTTCTGGTAACATCCAAAAGAAGGTGATCAACATTTACTCGCCAACTTTCGGATCTCCTAGAACCACCCTTAAAATGACAAAGATAAGATACTTGCCATCAAGAACAACTTTTGGAGATAGGTACAAAGGAGAAAAAGTGGATAATATAGAATACATTTGTGTGTGTGTGTGGGTGGGGGGGAGTAGGAATTATTACATGGGTCACAAAATATTCCAAAAACTTTTACGTATTACATTGTGCACAACCTAAACTCATATATTAGGCACCATAGCATCATATAACGAGTATGAAATCTTCATGTACTCACTATATCCTAAAATATTATTTAATTATCAGGAATTGTAATTAGTACATGGATTAAGGATAAGGACAAGCAGGCGAGATAAAAAGAAAAACATTTTCATAGGCTATTAGAAATATAATGACAAAGAAAGGACCTTACTCAAGCAGTAGTAAAACAAAGTTGCAGATTTCACAACATAATAACTAGAAAATATCTTTTCTCTAACCACAAATCCGATTCACATCAATTTTTCAACTTCTAAAGCACCCAGGCAAGAATGCAGGTAGAGAGCCAAGCTTTAACAAGTATACTTAAGGACATGCATTAGAAATTCTTTACGTGTGCACATTTTAGGGAATGCCTATATTCTCTCTAATAACAGTTGAAGCATTTTCATAAAAAAAATTATTATCAGGCATTAGAAATGTCCTGTCACTCCCCTTTTTGCTTGCCCTACTTTCTATTTTGATTTGTCCGAATATGATGTCAGCTTTCTCTAACATGAAACTTCTTTTTTTACACTTTTCAATACTTTTTCTTATATGATATTCTACTTCCAATTAGACCCTGCTTTTATGATATTAAAGAACGAATTCATCAAAAAGTCAATCTTATCTTCTGACTTTGACCCTCATGCTATTACAAATCAACGTGCAACTCTTTGAAAAATTATTTTTAATATAATGATATCTTCTCTTAAAAACCACATTTGTTCAAAAGTAGTCCCAAGTGAGAGCAACATTAAGCATACCACAGCAAGAAGGGTTTCCAATGCCTCTAGTGCAGCTATCTTAACAGATAATGAAGCCATGTTTGGGGACACTTCCACTTCAAAAACATCTTTATCAGGCTGCTCATCAAGCGAACTACTTGTACTTGCATGCTTCCTCTTCTTGTGGGAAGTCTTTGTTGTAGTCTCTGGATGTATATTCTGTAGTGCAACAGAAGATGTGCCTCTCTCATCTAAATCCATCAATGAATTGTTAACAATCACATCGGTGAGGTGTGTGGATATCCCTGCCAAATTAAAATTGCTGCAGTCAGTGACAGACTTATAATCATTCACAACCACTATCAAAATCACCAATCCACTAAATGCACAGCAGCTCGGAGAACTAGTCAGTGACATTCTTTTTGAGACGGGCTAAAAAAGAAGGGGTGCCACATAAAATGGGACAGAGGAAGTATTTACTATCTCAGCTAAATATGCAGAGCTTATGAGCGTTTAGTGAAATGCACACAGACAACCCAGCCTCTAAGTTAGGCAGCTGGTTATGAGCAAAACAAATGCCAAAAGAAGTACAAACTTGTTGAAAATTTAAAATGCCTACCAACCCCCAGTGACAGCAGCAGGACTTTCATAATTACGTACACCTTTATCCTTAGCTCTGGCAAAGTAGACGTTTCAATGTAGTTGGTTAGGAGTCGTATTATAGAGCCAACATGAGGGAGCAACTGGCTGCAAAAGAGAGAAAGAAGCAGCCCAGTCTTAGCACTAGTTTCCTTTAATAGATTGTCCAACATGGAAAGGGGAACTATAATAAAATAATCAACCAAATATTGAAAAAAATGTAATGGACTTTGCTTTTGAACTGGTGTTATGGATCCATGCACGGGGTAAATACCCAACATGTGTTATAAAGTTTGTGAGCACTGTATCCAAGTATGTACTAGTTCTCTACCATAATTTTTAACCACCACCTTAATCATAATACAAAGTGATATCCTCATTTTCTGCCTCAGTTTATTTTTGCAGCTTTAGCTCGTTATCTCTGGCTAAAGCAGAGCAAGATACCCTGGAATTCTAACATGGCAGTATATATACCAACTGATATCAAGGGAAAAAATAGACAATTTTAAATGCCTAAATAGTGATAGAATAGGCTGAACTTATCAAAACAATAAAAACAGTTAGGTTGGCATTCAAAATCAAAGGTATATTCATAATTAGGTGAAGCATCAAGCAAGGATGCAACAAGCACCTGCAGATTTGAACTCTAATATTGCAATGTATCAACATTCTACTTCATAAACCTAAAGAAGACAAAATTAGCTCCTCCTTTGTACTTGGACAACAACCAGACTACCAGAGTATGACAAGTTGAACCTTCTCTTAATTTTCCCCAAAAGAGCAAAGGTAAATTTAAGGAAAAGAAGGAAGAATGACTAATGAAGACGTTATCTCCTCTCCTTTCCCAAGATGGTCAATGGGTGATTTTAGCTGATCCCTGGCGATCAGGCATGGATTCACTCCCTTCTGCTTTGGGATGACCCAGGGATATTTTTATAAAAATAAAACTATTATACAATAGGATGAGGGGAAGGAGGAAGGGGGAGGGGGATTACAAGGTGAGAGTCCAGGTAGGTAGCCCAACCAACTGGACTACTAAAATTGATTCCCCAAACAAGGGAATATTGATCTTTCTACAAGTCAGGTTTGCTAAATTATTTAAAAACAGGGAACTAAATCTAAAACCTGAACAGACACGTTAATAATGATCCTATTATATTGCGCATGTCCGGGATGGTATTTCATCCTTTGCAAGATGGATTGTTCCAGTTTGCATATGGTGGACAATTTGGAAAGAGAGGAATGCAAGATGTTTTGAAGGCAGGTACAGTTCAATCCAGAAGATCAAGAGCTCCTGCATTTCTCTTCTCTACTTTTGGTGTAAAGAAAAGTTAGTTGATGATGTTGAATAATTACTAGACTTTATGGCCTCTTTGTAAGTTCTGTTTGAGGCTGTATCTGCAGATGTGATATACCAGGCCTTTTTTTATGGTGCTGATGAATATAACATGTTACCAATTTCAAAAGAGAATCATGAGTCCTTGATGCAAAGATAGTGAAATGAATAAATGTAATCAACTGAAACAAGACACAGAAAAACAATATTGGAATTGCCTTATAACCTTCTATTTTTGGTGTAACCATGTCTTCCCCAAAGAGGTGAAGGCTATTACTCACTTTTTAGATAGTTTAGGAAGGGGTATAGATGATAGATCTTTTGATTTTGCTTACTATATAGTCCTGATGTAATTACTACTGAAATACACCATTGGGGTATTGTTGTCTATAAAATGTAAACTTTATCAAAAAAAAAAAGAGCTCACCTGCCCAAGCCTTTAACAATTGATGTAAGAAGATCCAATATGTGTGAATGCAAGACTGGGAGTTCTGAACAAAAAAATTCTTGTTTCATTGTAGTCATATAGGCAATGCCTGGTGATGAGGAACCATCAACCATCAACACTCTTTTGGCAAGAGCTATTAATGGAAGTACATGTATAGCAACCTAGTAAGCAAGAGAAAAAAATTAAGATAATTCCTCAACTGCTTCTATAACTCACACCACACATACGGAAATAAATTAATCATGAACCCCCATTTGAATGTGACCACAGATTCTGACCTGAAATGGGTAAGAACTCGTAAGCAATTCACAACAACAAAGTATCAGGGTAGAGATTCTGGAGATCTGCAAGTGCTCAGGCCTCATTGTATTGTCTACAGTTCCTCTAGACAAAGTTTGGCCACCTAATGGAGGCGGTGGGTCTTTCCCAGGGGGAAGCAGCAATCTCATGGCCTCAGTTCTTATAGTTTCTACAAATATATTTATAAAAGATGAATCTCAGTTGGAGCTCTTGCCATGATTAGTAAGGATAGCAATCAATATCTGAAAATCACCTTTCTCTAGACCCTGGAAGGCATCATTCAGCTGAATATTGATTGACAGCATGATCTTCTGCATCATCAATACCCAGCTATCCTCATCCCCTCTTGATTTTGGTAGCAAAGCCAAACAATAACCAAGCTTCTGAAAACTAAAACCAGATGAGTTCCTCTACTTTTGGCAATCATATTCTAGAATTCAAATAAACCTTCTGGGTTTTGTCTCACCTTCAACATACTAGGATTGCACTTGCCTGACATGAGCCTCAAGACAATAGCATCCTCAACCTGCCAAAATAACCATGTCAACTAATGCATCTATACTGAAATAAACATGATATAATGATTAGGCTTCTCCGAAGAACACAAGTAAGAAATAGAAACAACAATCAAAACCTTAAAATAACGGCAAATGAGTGTGAGCCAAGAACAAATTTCATCAATGGGACGAAAAGAAAAGAATCCAATGTCACAGGAAACTGTTTCATTATAGCCTTACTTAAACCCTTCAATATGCTCCCATCAGCATAAATTTAATTTCTCAGGTTTAGAGAAAACAACTTCCTAAGCAGAGTGCTTAAGAAGCTAATCCTAATCTGTATATATCATGCTTCCTTTCTATCTTGTTCTCGATGAACAAACTAGACATTGATGCATCATGAACTTGGATACTAATAAGCCTTAAGAGTAGTTTGATGTTATGCAATGTAAAAAAAAGAAAATCATGACACCAACAAAGAACTTACACCATCATAATGCCGTTGAATGGAAGATGGGAAAATATCTAAAATACTGCACAACAGAAAAATAGCTTCTTCCTGCACAGGTTGCAAGAGATGTCAAAACTCTAAAACAAAGGCAAGCAACCACTTCACATGCAGTAAGCAAAATTAACTTAATACTTTCAAGAAAGAACAGTTCAGCTAGTTTTACTAACCCATGAAACATCAAATTTATCCTCGTTTAGCTGCTTCAGTAATGGTTGAATTAGTTTTGTACTGAGTGCTACACCATCTTTCTTTGCATTTGGCAATCCACTCAACCTGATATTTAGGAAGGGAAAGGCACATATCCTTTTGATCAGAAAAATCTTCAAAAGTCAAAAGACCATCCTAAACCCTTCTTAGAGGGCTCTGCATAAATTTCCAGCAGAATTCACATTAAAGGGCAAAATGCCCCAAGAGAGAAACACTGAACTTGCTACAAATTTAAAATTATTAAAATTCTTATCAAAGTCAGTTGCATAAACATTGACCAGTCTGTAAATTCTGTTCCTTAGTGTGCACAAATGGAAGTCCCATCCTGAACAATTACAAAATAAGGTAATACTGAGGTAGGAACATCTAAAAGATTGGAAATATCTAAGTTTGCTCAGTCTTGCGGCATTCCTTACTTAGTTACACTAGCTTTCAGCCTTTCACTTTTTAGTTAGGATCAAACTGCAGTAGTCTTTTTCCTTTCTAAAAGGGGCCAATTGACTGATGCTCCTTCACTATATACTATGCACCAAATCTTAATATTTCACTAGCTGCCGCAGCTAATTTTAGGGTTTAAACCCCATAGCCATATCTGCGGGAAGGTGCATAAACTACTAATTCCAAATAAATGACATATCATACAGGAGAATGTCCATATGATGAGTATGTTACATTCAAACACCATTAGGATCAGAAAGGAAATTTAATGTGCAAACCTAAATTAAACAAAACCTCTTTATTTTGAAAGAAAACAATGATTTCATAAGGCATCAACAGTGTAAGCATACGCAAGAAGTTCCCATTAACATAATATATTTTTTCTATCAGAAATAGTTTCCCATTAACGTAACATCAAATCGGTTTTCCCAAGTTAAGGGCAAGAAATAACCCTCTCCATCAACCCTAGACTCATTGAGTACAATAAACAACAATCAGAATCAAAAGTTATCAAACAAACCTTGTGAACAAATCTGACAGGGAGGCACAAGTAGCTACCTTCACAAAGTGAGAATCTGCCGGGGACTAATCCAAGTACCCACATAAACAAAAAGAAATGGACGATCATTAACTTCTCACATTGATTTAAAGCAAAACTTCCGCAAAGATATAAGAGGTTAGCTGTAGTCAATCAAATGTTTGTTTCTCCTCACTGATTAATTAAGAGAACATATAGGATTGATCAACGCACCAATTAATAAGACACTTATCAGGTTGAAACAAATGATTAGCACTTTTAATGGTTTGAAATCCCAGTTACTTTACTATGTAGTCCAATGATATCTACATGGATCAGTCATCTCGACGCATAGTTGATAATGAAAACAACACAATTCATACATCTTCCTGCTTTCCAGATCATACTTGAAGACATAATAACATCCAAATGTACTTTTTCCAAGAACAAAATGAAAAGAAGGAACATAAAAGATTATGTAGCCACAGTGGAAAATGTTTGTTTGCACTTCAACTGAAACAGGAACATGAATTCATTTTATATATGTCATCAACCAAAAGAAGATTAGACAAAGAACTCTTATCAATAAAGGATCAACTTGATTACCTGAAGATGCACTAAGAGTTTGTTAAACCATGCAGCATAAGAAGCTATGAAGCGTTCCCTACTGCATTCTTGACTTGTCACCCCGAGCAAACATATACCCGCCCAGCATTTATCTGGCTGCAACACAAACAATCACAAAAAACTAACTCCTTAATCCTACATTGAAAACATGCAGGTAATCCAATGTAATAAAGTTCATAAACAGCAATATGCTTCAGGAACCATGTAAAACCATAATAAGGATTCATTCTCCAATCAGTAAATTCATCTGACAAGAGGAACTGACCCAGTTGCAAAAGGTAAAATAATTACATATCATCATTATTCAAAAAGGACAACCCAGTGCACAAAGCTCCCCTATGCACTGTCCAGGGAAGGGCCGGACCACAAGGGTCAATTGTACACAGTCTTATTCTTGCATACATGCAAGAGACTATTTACACAGCTCAAACCCACATGGCAGCAACTTAACCAGTTACTCCAGGGCTCCCCTTCATCATCAGTATTCAATTTTTTGCAAATTATAAGCACAAGCATCAATGCAAAGAGTTGTTGCTTTTGGTGCCTTGCAGGTCATCGGTTCAAGATGTGGAAATGTATGTTCAATAGCTTACAAGCAAACAAGAATGAGAAGCACAAAATGTAGATAGTTAGGCACAAATCCTTTATACATTTTTTAAAAAGCCACACACAAACACACACTCAAACTTGAAAAAAATAAGAAGTAGACACCTCAACTTGGTCTCAAGTGGCAATTAAACACTCCAACCCATCCCATTGTGTCTCGTGGACGTCAGCTTACACATCAATTTTGAAGGTGTCTAAATGATCATTTTGTAAGTTGGAGTATTCAACTGACAGAATGGATACAAGTTGAGCTGTCTAATATGCATACTCAAAGTTGGAGTATTTACTTACTAAGTGAAGCAAAGTTTGAGTATCTGTTTATACATTATAACTATAAAATAACAGTTTTTAAGATTATTCACCGTGTCACTAGAGGCAAGACCGACTACTCGATTGATCCAGGAATCGACGGCTGCTGTCCAGTTCTCAATCAACTTTTCATCAGATTCCGGTGGAGCTGATTCGGACAGTAGCTGGTGAGTCTTAATGGCAGAAACAACATATGAGAGAACTGATGGATTCCGAAACTGATGCTTCAGGTCAGGAACATACTCTTTGAGCAGAGACCGAAGTAGCCGAGGCTTCAAAGCGACGTCATACATGTTCTCAATTGTATCAGAGGCCGCCATTGAAGAGAAAGAGAAAAAAGAGAACAGCAAAATTTGCAGGTGTAAATTAGGGTTTAAGGATAAACCCTAAAATTTTAACAAGGACAAAAAAGGAAAGGTTCCCTTTTTATGAAATCGGGTCGGACCTTACTATTTTCGCCAATTGTCATTTTTAGACATCTGTTTAGTAAAATGACCTTTTCTTTATATATATTTTGTAATTTATGAATTTTTTGGACCACAATCTAAAGATTTTTATCGAGTAAATTGAAAATCTATGAGAAAAATATCAGATTATGAATTATGATTTGTAAGTTGATCAAATTTTAAATGATGGTTCATACAAATAATAGGGTAGATTTATTATTTATTTTTTTAGTTGATATATGTAAAATATACATGAATCACATATATATTATGCGGTCTATTTTTTATTTAATCAATTGGTTGGTTCGCTATTTTTATTCGTAAGATTGAGAAACGTGTAAGAAAAGAATATTAGAGTCGAGTCTTATGGTATTTATAGGGCTATATATATGTAACTTCAAAAATTAAAACATAAATTATAGTACATTCGTGGCACAATTACATAAATTTGTCAATTACTGTGGTAGGCAATTCTATTTTAAGTTTTATTTTTTAACTATATTCTTCACACTTGATAGACTCTTAAACTTGTCATATATTATTAGATAAACCCTTTCATCAACTTAGATAGTAACCAAATAAACACAGTAAC
Organism: Solanum acaule; assembly: GCA_036250505.1. Taxonomy (NCBI): domain Eukaryota; kingdom Viridiplantae; phylum Streptophyta; class Magnoliopsida; order Solanales; family Solanaceae; genus Solanum; species Solanum acaule. Next base: position 25,123 of record JAJOOR010001675.1, read on the forward strand.
TCTTAAGCACGATTTCTAAAATCTCAACACAAGCGACCATGTTTTTTTGTAGGATTTTTTTTTTATTGCTCATGTTAGCATTCTCGCTTATAATATCTCTAGGTCTTGTCACCAAAATCCTTCCCCAATTGAGAACATCAAGCCTAGAAAACATAATTAAAAAAATCCATATCAATGAACTTTTATCTTTGTAAACAACTAGAATAGAACTTATTCAACAAAGAGGAATTTTCCTTTCTCTGTTAAAGTTGATTGCTGTTGATTTTCTGAAGACTCGTTGAATGAGCATAGACAAAAGTACAAGATTACAGGTTCTTTACAAGATTAATCATTCTAAATTTCCCAAGAACATATGAGAACAAGAAGGGCAGAAAAAAATGCACTATTTCAAAATATAAAAATGCCTAACAATGTCGATGCTCTATAAGAAGTAACGGTATCAATATCATCAGACCATTTTCGCGACTGAAGGTAATGTCTTCAGAAGTGATGGAGAAGGTCGTCGTACAGTGTGATTGAGTAAAATCATGAATGTTAAAAGAGTCAATGCTCCTGCCTGGTGAGCAGTTCCTAGAGAAACTGGGACATAGGAAAGAAGAGTAGATATGCCCAATGTGACCTGCATTTGAAATCAAAATGATTCAACCATCAAAGTAATTAAAAGGAGTCGTTCATGGAGGATTTTTGATGATGCATGGAGAGTACCTGCAGAGCCGCCATGCCCATGGTGCTTCCAATTAAATGTCGTACTGCAGGATGCATATCCAGCTTTCTGGCTGACAACCATAATCCGCCTATTGCAGCTAAAGTAGCAGTGGCAAGTATACGATGATCAAGCTGCAAAAGACGAGAATGAAATTCATCATCAAGAACATGTCCCTTCCAAACAGCTTGGAAATACTTTATTTTAAGCTAGGGGTCTATCTCTCTATATCTATGAAGTAGGGGTAAGGTTTGGGTACACTCTACCCTCCCCACCCCATTTGTGTGATACACTGGGTATGTTGTTAGTCTACAAAAAATGCTTAAACTTGCATTCTGGTCATAGTTTTCTGCCAGTTGCCATATTGCCCGGTCTCATGGTTCGCGGTTGTGCCAACTAGACATATAACAAGCCTAGCTCGAGTACAACAACATAATTTTCTCAAAGCAGCTTTATCCGGAGAGAAGAAAATCCACGGCACGTAATAGAAGGTTAATCATAATTTACATGCAAAACTTAACAAGTAAAATTTAAAGCACCTTGAGTGCTGCCCTTTCACAAAAAGAAATTGAATCCGCCAGAGTAATTCCGTTCAAAAAATATACAGCCACACTTTCTTCTAATAAAAATAAACCTTATATCTTTAATTAGCCTGAGCCGAGGGTCCTTCAGAAACAGCCTCTCTACCTCTACAAGGTAGGGGTAAGCTGCATACACTCTACCCTCCCCCGACCCCACTTGTGGGATTTTACTGGGAATTTGTTGTTGTAAGAAAAAAAACAAGTCAAGCTTGAATAAGAGGATCTCAGCAATTCTCTGAGTCAATAGCAACATTCTCTTTTTCTTTTTTTAAATAACTCTATCAACAGCAACATATACAATTACCTCCATAACCAACACTTTCTTTTACCAATTCCCCTTCATGATGCTAGATATGCAGTAAAATTTCATGCCAAAATATTTGATCTTTCAAAAGTAGACAAACCAGGAAGTCCAGAAACAAAAGCTTACCTGAACTGTTGAAGTATTCTCAAAGAAGTTGCGGATAAGAGGCTTCATACTAAAGATATCATCTGGAATCCATGTATCTCCCATCTTTGGAAAAGTATTGAATGCCCGGCCCTGAAGTAAATTCATTCAGTCAATATTCAGATGACTACTTCCCTTTAACCAAACTTATTAAGAGAATAATGAAAACAGTGCATACATGAAAGAATAAGAAAACTTGTTTTTTCTTTGTTGTCTCTCCAATCCCATAACAAACCATCAAATACTTAACATAAAACTATGATATGGAGAATATTAGTTACATACAGCGTCATTTCCAGCAACAAAAGCTCCAGAGATAGCAGTAATTCCAACAAGGATACCCACAGGAAGTGCAAGCCGCTTAACTTTTGCAGCCCCACGAACACAGGCAAGTGATTCAGCAGGAGGTTCAGGCATAACAACAGAAAGAGCTGTCCAGAAGAGTCCGCAATAAATAGCAAATGCAGAGGTAAGATGAGCTGCAAGGCGGTAGGGGCTAACTCTTGGTTCAACATACTCAGATGCTGGCTCCTGAGGAAAAAAATGATTTAATCAAACTTAAAGAATGATGTGTCTTATATGAGTTCAATAGCCCGCATAAATTAAATGAATTGCTTGTACCTCTAAACCACTTTTCACCATCCACCAACCTATGAGCCCCTGTCCAGCACCAAGAGCAAAGAGTCCAGAGAGTCTAAATCCAAGTCTTACTGTTATGTATCCCTTACGGAGAAAATATGAGAATGGGAGTGCAAACATTATACCAAGGGCCCTTCCCCACATTCTATGTGCATATTCCATCCAATATATGAACTTGAAATCCTCAATGTTCATCCCCTTGTTCACACTGTGAGGATTAAATTTAAATCAAATCACTAGGTAGCCCAATACGAAAAAAATCCAGAAATAAGACTCAATAATAATCTTCATAGATCATAACAAAAAATATCAATATGGAAAATGGAATGATCCTCCAGTACATATTTGTTTTCCACGGCTAACAAGAACAGTATTTCCAGAAGCCAAAAAAAGCAAAATTGCTCCCTCCGTTACTTTTACTAATCCACTAAACTAAAAATACATTTTTACTTTTACTTGTCACTTATAGCATATCAAGAAAAAAAAACATACTTTGGTCATGACCCTTAACATTAATTACTTATTCTCCAAATCGTTTCACAACACCTATGACTAAATATGAGTATTGTGATAAAATACTTATGTTGATCATTGTTTCTTAAGGGGCGTGCGAAGTCCAAACGGGACAAGTAAAAGTGAATGGAGGGAGTACTTGGTGTTTTAGCATCTAAGCACTAAGATTAGAGTAAGTGAAGTGCACTGAGCACATACTGCTGTTTGAACTGACCGTTTGTATTCTGGGGATTGCTTGTACTTCTCAAATTCAACCAACCAATCTTCATCTGTTAGAGGAGGAAGGCTCCCAGTAAATTTCCAGTCCGTCATTGATAGACCAGAACGTGTCAGCCGTGTGATACCACCAAGCACAACCATACTGAAGACCCAAGCAGCAGATGTAAAAAGCCATATGCCGACCATTTTCCGGGCATGGGGTCCAGCAGTTACAAGGAACTTCAGTCCCTCCTTGTTTTCAGCTGCAGAAGCAGCCACCGTGGAAATTTTTCTGAAAGACGTTCTATGCACACCCTGAAATCAATATATATACCCTTGTTGGCTACCACAATGTAAATAAATGGACAGAAAAACAGATGCAAAGAAATCTGACTTAAGCATTTCTAAATTTCTTATCCGCATGTCCATACACGTATGCAACACATAAACGGCTGCCTTTAACTTACCATATCAAATTATAATTCTAAATTGGAGCATTTTGGAAGAACAAAGGTGATAGTTATTGTGTAAAAGTAGCAAAATTTGTAAAAACAATCAAAGCAATCACTAGATAGTAGATCACAACCATAGCTAATCTAAGCATGTAAAAGACTAACTACTTAAAAAGAAGTACAATTCAATACAAATTGGTCAATCCAAAACAGAACACCTCACCATAATTAACTAATCCACTGTCCACATAATCTATCACACAAATTACAACATCATACCCATTGTAATCCCACAAAGTGGAGTCTGGAGAGGCTACAGATAGAAAGATTGTTTTTGATAGACACTCAGCTCAAGAAAAAAGAACAGCTACTAATGACCAAAACAAGACAACAAAACAATACGATAATCGAGGTACAAGAAATAAACCATCACACAAATTACAAAAGATGAATAAACCATAAAACCCATTAAACAAATCATATTCAGTTAACAAAACAAGGTGACAATTACTAAACTACAGGGGAAAACACTACTATAAAAATAAAAAAGACAACTTTTTTCCCGAAAATAAAAGCTCAAAAACGAACCTTGTGATTAAGATGATGAAAAGATCTTAAACCATAGTTAACAAAGGTCCTCCTAACAAAATTTCTACTAGAAGGAGCAAGCTTTGGAAGAGAAGATAAAAGCCTATACTGATTCAATGTCGAAAATGAAGCTTCATTTGAAATTTTGGTAGCTGTAAAGCCCCATTTTCCAAGATTCGACGAAATCTTGACACCCAAATCTTTGTTTTGCCTCAGAAATGAAATTAATCTGCTCTCTAACATTGCTCTTTTCTGGGTTTTGATTTTTTCTATCAAATTTGCTGTAAATTTTTGTGCGTTGAGTTTATGTTGCTGCGTTCTTTGAAAAAGTTAAATCTTGGACAGGGTTTAAGGATGAACCGGCCGGTTCACTCAAAACCATGGGAGAACCGGTGAAACAAAGCGTGGATATTCGTATAGCCATGGGATGTTAGAGTTTTTTTTTTTTTTATTCGTATTTTTATTTTGAATATGTTTTTATTCTAAAAAAAAGAAAAAAAAACTGTATTTTAAAATTAAATATTTACGCAATTTATATTATGAAAAAATTGTATAGTTACACCCGCGTGATGTTATCTCTATTTTATAAAACATATTTAAAAGTTAAAACTTTTATATAATGCAAATCCTACACAAATGCTACTTCATTGAACTTTAGGGCCCGTTTGGCCATAGATTTTCAAAATAATATTTGGGGAAAAAATTGGTAAATAGTGTTTGTCCATATATTTTGCCATTATTTGGCAAATATCCCAAATTTCCAAATACTAGTTTTATATCTCATTATTTGGGATCTTTTGAAAATTGAAATTTTACACCAAACTTTTATCTTTTACAAAAATAGCCTTTATAGTAGTTGTTTGCGTTGTATTACATAATTTTTTTACGTGAACACCAAAATAGGGATGAAATATTCAGTGAATATGAAAGTGATGATATGGTTGTTGATGAAAATGATGAACAATCGGCTCAGGGTAACAAAGTCATGTGCTTTGTCTACTTCACGATGTATGGAATGATGCTTGTTGCACTCACTCCAAACTACCACATTGCTCTAGTGTCATGGACACTACTTGTTATTTGTTGCAACGAAGATCCAATTGACCTGTACTACAAACTTATGGTTAGTTTTGATAGTTTTTAAAACTTATGGATATAAATCATATTTTTCTAAAAAAGTGAAATATATTTCCCAAATACTATGGCCAAACACGTGGTGAAATTTTCACCCAAATAATATTTGCCAAGAATATTTGGAAATATATGGCCAAACGCTAGCTAAATATATATAAGATAATTTTAAAGTGAAAGAATACGACATATTTTCTTAATTATAAAATAAAATATTACAATTAAATTACAAATAACCTATATATATAATGAAAAAAAGTTATGGAGTACTAATATCTTATTAAATTACAAATAACCTACATAATCGTTTGCCCTAATGGTTGCATCAATGCATACAATCTTGATAGATATAATCACAATAGGTTATATTCATTCATTGTTGTATCACTTGTATTCATTCGCTCTAATTTTACTTGTATTTATTCGTTCTTCTTTCACTTCTTAATTTTTTCCTTTAACTCTTACCCTTTGCTCTATCTTTTTTCCTTTCTTATGCTTCTAACTATTGTACGCAAAAAATGCCATATTATGCATAATCACGTGTTATGTAATTATTTGTGGTCTTTGCTATAATTGTTTTTGTGTGATAAGAATTTGAACTTTCAACCATCTTTTTCAATAATTTTGGGAGCACTTTGCGTAAAAACTTTCGATCTTCTATACGTTGATAGGAATATATGAAATTTCAATTTCATCTATTTCCTCTCTTTGTGTCTTTTGTTGAAATACTTTTTATATATCTCATGCAAATAAATAGAATATGCTTTTTTCAAAGAGTTAAAAAGTATATATTTGATTTTTACTACTTATTTTTCTCAGTACAAACTACAATTAATGTGATACGTCTGAGGATGTGCTAACTAGAAGAAGGAAATAATAGCAAATATTGCATCTTTGTGCAACACATCATTCTATGTAATTTTTGGTTTATGTGTTAACAACACTATATTGTTGTCATTATATCTTTTATTAACATGCATAATTAAATATAATGTATATTTATTACTTCCTCTGTCCCAATTTATGTGACTTACTTTCCTTTTTAGTCAGTCCCAAAAAGAATGACACATTTCTATATTAAGTAATTTTTCAACTATAAAATGTGTATTTTACCCTTAATGAAATGATTTACAGGCATACAAATTTCTATCATTCATTTTGGACCACTAGTTTTAAAAGTCTTCCCTTCTTTCTTAAACTCCGTGCCAAGTCAAACTACCTCACATAAAATGGGACGGAGGGAGTATTATATATGACTGGTGTGGTATGGTGTCTTTGTGCAATTTTTTTCGATTAGTTAAACTAAGTAATTTTGAGATTAAAAAGAGGATAAACAAATCTATCTCAACTTTTTGTGCATGGTTAATAAAAATAAGAAGATTGAAGAGGAAAACAATATTTTTAAAAAATTTGCTTCTCAAAGAGCCGAACATCGTCCAACTCCTCCAAATTAATACAAGGGAACGAACACTGCTTTACATTTTTTGTATTTTTATTCCTCCTAAACATTTATACCTCCAGTTTAAATGTTCTCTCTTTTTCCTAACAACAAATTATCTCATAATCATATATAGTCACTTTTTCTTAACAATAAAAACTAATGGCTTAATGTCTACTAATCAAAATCAATTTGATACTAAATTCACTTGAATAACAGTGGAGGAGAGTTTTTTCTATAAAAAGTAGTAATTTGTATTGTTCTTCTAGAACTAGATAGTTATATTTATATTTTATCATTGTTATTACTGAAATGATACACAATAAAAGTTATCATCGTAACAACCATCTTGATCCAAGACTAGAAAACTCAAATTATCTGGGAATATTAATTTCGCATGTAATTTACCTATGAATTTTTTCACATGAGAAGGGATTAATTATTTTATTGTCTTTTGTTTTCTCAATATTTAATTTGTTTTTCCTTGTTCTATTTATGTCTATTTGTTTTCTCTATATTTAATTTGTTTAACCCCCCAATTTAATTAATTTAATAGTGCCTCTATTTGTTTTTCTCCCCAATTTTAATTAATTTAATAGTGCACACTAACTAATTACTAGTACTTATTATTTAGGTTCCTAATTTAATTCCTAGAAGACCGATAAATCAATTACTAATCACGTTAGGAGGAAGCCTTATAAGGCTGGACTTTTTATCCTCATCCATCGATGTGGTATAGAATCAGTGATTCACAAAATTACATTTTAATTTTTTTCCCAATTGTCCTTTAATAAATCAATGTGTTAAAAATATTTATTTATTCTCTATTTCTAATATGTGTAAATAAAGTATTTCATCCGGTTCAAATTACATTCTTTTAATATACGTAAATAAAGTATTTCCTTCCTCTCATGTGTCATCTTGAGATCCAAACATATTTTTCTTTGACCGTAATTTCTTGATATAGTTTTAAAAAATACTTGAATTAATTATTATTATTTATAATACTTTTATATATATATATAGTAGGATATACATTTTTCAAAAATATTTTTTATTTACTATAGATTTATCTATTGTAGAAGACAATAAAACTTTATGCTAATAACAAATATAAATAAAATATTCCCTACTTAAAACGTATACTTATTTACCCAGTAATACACAATTTAATGAAATGCATAAAGCCATATTTCAAAATTATAATTGAGTTTAATATAAATTAGACAATGATTAAAATTATTTATCGTTATGAAAAATGAAAATTCAAGCCATAAGTGTTTTTTATTTCAAGAAAAAAATGAGAATTAAATAAAAAAAAATGAAACCGAGACATTTATTATAATACCTCCAATAAAACATTAAATTTCATGAAATAATTAATAGTAGATGATAATTGGTAAAATTATTTCACCAGTTTTAACCACATTAATTAAGAGAGTATTTCAAAACAAAAAAAAAACATTTATCGATACAAAAATGTTCCCATTATTTCCAATTAAAGCAATCCAACTAATTCGCAATGACAAGACCTTGAGTAATTTCCCTGGTATGTAATTTTCGGGTAAAGTCTCATTAAATAAATTCATATCTAAATTTGTAGAAACAAACTCCCAAGTAATTCTCTAACTTAAAAAAGTTTAATTTTTTTAATATCCCCAACTAAATCCATAGGCAGTTTTACTTGGAGATTTTTCTGCCAAATAATAAAGGAATTTATTTTTGTTCATTTACCTGTGAATTTACGTACAGATTAATTTCCCCAACTAATTCTCCAAGTAATATTTTTGCGCCAAATTTACTTGCGGATTTTCCTTGAAAAAAGTTTACGCAGGTAAAATATTGCATAACTTAGGAATTTTATAATTTTTCATGTAAAGGAAATCCCTGCAGATAGAATCCCCAGGTAAAATTCCCAAGTAATTCACAGTTTTCTTGTAGTGTGACTGTTTACCTTGAATTTTTGTATGACTAAAATGTGGAATGCGCAAATAAAATACTTTATGAAAATATGATATCATTTTTTATTGGAACCAAATAAAGAAATAGAAGATGCAAATCAGCTTTATTTTGAACACATTCCGGTTTCTACTATATTTTTGCAATATGAAACTTAGGATCTCTTATATTTCACACTAATATTCTTCAAAAGCAATTGTCCTTTAATAATTAGCTTATACTTAGCACGAATCATAATATATCTAAAAAAGGTAACATAATTGGAGAAAATTTCTTTCATGCAGAATTATTTAGCAGTAAAAAAAATTCTAAGAAAAATAAAAAAGATAAAGCTAAGACCAAATGATACTTGATATAAAAATTGATATTAACGAATTGCTTAACCATAAAATGTGAGGTCAACATTTGTTTGCAAAAAGGTTTTTAAGCATTTAGGGACTTTTAATTATGTTATTGTAGTTTTACTCGTGATAACATATACTTGAGGAAATATATATTTAAAAAAAATAAAAAATCAATTAAATCGTAGGGATATGTTAATCTTCTCTGTATCGTTTTAATTTTATCGAATGGTCCTGAAGGGACACTCAAAGAAATATTTGGTAATGTATTACAAGAAATATTTAATGTATAAAAATCTATACATAATTATCCAATGTTTGATACCTTTTATTGTTTTGTTTTAGTTTCTGAAGATTTAATCCTAGTATAAGTTATACATCAATTCACGTATTATTTTAGGGCTTTTACATATTTGATCGTTCGGTCAAAATTAAATTATAATCGCTTGATAATATACAAAAATATATATATTCATTATGTATAAAATATGTATATTATAATTAATTATAATCGCTTGGCTATTATTTTGATGATCAACTATACGAGAAAGGCATGAGAAGTCATTTCAAACAACCTTATATCATCTATATTTCGTTATAGCTTGTACCCTATGCCAAATGCAACTATATTTGATAAAATTTTATAAATAGCGAATTTTGATGTCTATGTACTAAAACATATCGATAGTTCGACTAATTAGCAAATATAGCAAAAATGTGCAATTCATTTTGTATCACTAATACAATTTCCTAAAATTCAAATATTAAAAACTTTAGGTCCCAATATCAAACTCAGCATTAACATTTCTTGGACGCTCATTTTGTGAATATAATTAATGGAAATTCTTATTGGATACACGGTTGAAAAAATGTAGTAGTAATATGTTAATGTTAATTAGCATATTAAAATGTCACAACTCTATTAATTGTGAAGGAGTCTACATTTATTAATTTCGAACAAAATGACTTTTTGGTTCATTTATATATTTTTTTTAAAAAGAGTGAAACTCCATTAGTTTTTTGTTTGACCAAATGGAATATTTGAGTCCGGAGCCAAAAGGACAAAAAAAATTGTCAAAAATTTCAAAAAGGCACATCAATTTTTTTTAAAACCAAAAGGGAAAAATCGCTCCTGATGAAGCGATTTTCCTCTGACACAAAACGAAAAATCGCTGCTAGGGCAGCGATTTTGTAATTTTTTATTTTTTTTATTAAAATGGCTGCGATTTTAAGTCAGAATTTTTTTCCCTTACACATCGTTGTAGGGGCAGCGTTTTTCATGCCTAGTGCTATTATTTTCATGCCTATTGTTAATTATTAATAATATAAAAATGATAAACAAGACGGACAGTATACTCAGTAAAATTGTTGAAGCATGAGGAAAATTGAATTATATATCATAAATAATAATAAAAGAATATTAAACTAAAAAAAAAAAACTTTTTAAAAAAAATTCTTAACCAAAATCGCTGACAAAAGTTGTCGTACGATTTTCAGGAGCGATTTTCTTTTGACAAATTGTCGTACGTTAAAAGAAATAAAAATCACTGCCTTAGCAGCGATTTTCTAAAAAATAAAATATTTTTTTCTTGATTTTGGTTAAGAATTTTTTAAAAAAGTTTTTTTTTTTAATTTAATATTTTTTTATTATTATTTATGATAAAATTTTCCTCATGCTTCAACAATTTTATTGAGTATACTATCCATCTTGTTTATCATTTTTATATTATTAATAATTAACAATAGGCATGAAAATAATAGCACTAGGCATGAAAAACGCTGCCCCTGCAGCGATGTGTAAGGAAAAAAAATCTGACTTAAAATCGCAGCCATTTTAATTAAAAAAAAAATTACAAATCGTTGCCCTTTTCATTTTGTGTCAAAGGGAAATCGCTTCGTCAGGAGCGATTTTGCCCTTTTGGTTTTAAAAAAATTTGATGTGCCCTTTTGGAATTTTTGACAATTTTTTTTGCCCTATTGGCTCCGGACTCTGGAATATTTCATGTTAAAAAAAAAATGCCAAAAGGGAAAAGAAGGACAATGAGAGCAAACAAAAGAATAAAAAAGAAAAAGGAATCGCAAGCAATAATAATGTTTTTTCTTATCTCTAGTCGAAGATCGACTATTTTAGATTCACATCGAAAAATTAAAGTGTTCTTTACCAATCAAAAGTTTCATACTTGCTCGATTCCAAAACCTTTAACTGATTACTAATAAAGAATGAAGGATAACTTATCGCTCGACCACAATCTTTCACGTAACAATTACAATATTAAGTGGTCAACAACCCCTAAATTACGGTCTAATCAAACTCTCTCTGCTAATAATCTTCTTTTTTCCTTTTAACTATGCCCTTTCACAGTGGCCAATAGCCCCTCCAGATAATAAGGGTTTAACTTAAGGTTTACATAATATACTTTAATCTATTATATGGTAGGTTACTTGTTTTTTTTATGTTAATAATTTCACTTATAGTAATAGATAATTATTCATAATTATTTATTGTTGTATGTTTTAATTGTTCAACTATTGGTGTAACTATTTTTTTTTCTGTCGTCAGATTATAAAAGTTAAATTCATAAAATTGATAACTATGCCTCAATTCCAAACTAATTAGTATCGGTTATCAGTGGCGGAGCCACCCTATTATGAGGGGGTTCATCCGAACCCCCTTCGGCGAAAAATTATATGATTTATACATGGTTAAAATAATTTTTTAGGTATATATAGTAGATGTCGAACCCCCTTTGGTTACTTCGTATATCTATTTTTTTAGATTTTGAACCCCTTATTAAAAATTCTGGCTCCGCCACTGTCGGTTATATGAATTCTCAATTTAAAAATTGTTATAATATTTCAGCACATTTTACTAAAGAATTTCTAATACTAAGGATTCTCTAATACACAATTCAGAGGTTATATTTTTCGTGGTATAAAGAATAATAGTATAGAGATAAAATATGAAATGATTTAATCCCATTATTATTTAATTAGGTATTATAATCCCCATTTTATAATCCAATATAACTTGTTCACAAATCAAATGATAGGTATCATCTTATTTTTGTTTTTTCATCTTTTTGTTAAGTTTGTCTAACAAGGAAAAAAAACAGAACGGATTATAATTACTGAAACTAAGTTAAAATTTAAATTTTATGAGTTCAATATTTTAATATTTTCATGTTATTCGATTCTGAGTAATTCATACATGTTCAATATATTCTTAAACAAATACATAATTAAAATTAAGATTATTGAATTTCGATCGTTCACATTTTTTACAACTCCTATGTTGATTTTTTAGGACATAAACATTGATCATTTGAATTTTGACATCTTAACCACTCTTACTTACTCTAGAAACAATGGTAATCATTATTAATGATTATAACAACAATAATATACTCAATTTTTTTTTATAATTCGAATTCGAAGAGGACGGTATATTTTATATATATATATATAACTTTACTCTTATTTTATAAAGGTAAAATAATTGCTTATGGTAGATTTTCAGTTCAAATAAAAAAAATCAAAATCAATATGAGAATGAATTACAATAGCAAACAAGTCGAGTAAAAAGAAAGTGACAAAAAAGAGACATAATACATAAACAAAATCTTTAATTTGACCTTAGCTGACATCTATGTCTTCCAACTTTGTGATACACAAGAGACTCTTAAACTTATATAAAACCGAACAATTAGATACATGTGTCCTACATGACAATTCAGGTGAGATACATTTGATCTGATTTGTATGTCTTGTAAAATGCATGCGCCTACTTATACATAATACACACTCAAAGTTGAACGAGGTAAATGCTAGATATGTCGAGTTAAATAACACATTTATAAATTATATCAACAACAAATAATACGATAATCGGACAAATAATCATTAATGACTACAGTGAAAGTAAAAAAAAAGGTTGATTACCACATGTCGATAGGACCCATTACTCCGCCAGTCATGGCGAAAATAGAACTCATTTTGTCTAACTTTTTTCAAAATAAAACTCCATAGATAAGAGCAACCAAAACCCCTGTTTAATTTACTCTGCCATCACTCCAAAACTCCAAAACTTTGCAAAATTAATGGCAAAGAATTCATTTTTATTACACTTTTTGTTGTTTTTTGTTCTTATTTTGAGTTTATTATATGGGATTTTATCACAATATGAGTTGGAGGAACTTACACGGTTAGATGACAAAGATGATGAAATTTCAATGTTTCATAGCCAACATTCTTCTATGAGGAAATGTGATTTCACTTCTGGGAAATGGGTTTTTGACCAAAGTTATCCTCTTTATGATTCAAGTTGTCCTTATCTTAGTACTGCTGTTACTTGTACCAAAAATGGCAGACCTGATTCTGATTATGAAAAATGGAGGTGGAAACCACATGGTTGTGAAATTCCAAGGTATATATACTGTTTTACATTACCCATTTTAAGTTGTTTTTTTTTTAATAACTGTGATATTCGAACCAGCTTGTGTGCATCTCGAGATAGTCGGGTATCATGGCACTAAGGATAGGACATATAGAAAGAAATCACCTCGATTAGTGCTTTTTGGCTTTGTTGGGTTTTGAATCCGAGACTTTATGGTTGTCAACTCACTTTATTGACCACTAGTGTGAAACCATTGGGCTTCACCTTTGCATGCAAAAATATTTTAATTTTTTAATCTTCTTTATATTTTGGCCTATTGAAGATGGTTTGGAGCAACGGTAAAGTTGTCTACATGTAAAGTTATCTACATGCGATCCGTGAAATATAGTCACTGTGGCCCTTTCTCGGTTCTTGTGTAAACACAGGATGCTGTGTATCGGACTGTCTTTTTCTCTTGTACTTTGGGACTACCTTTATTATATTGTTGTCAAATTGTCTTGTATTTGCTCTTGGCACTAACGGAGCTACAACCTGAAGTTAGTGGCGAAACCAACATTTTCACTCACGAGTTCAAAATATGAAGAAAAAAAAACAAGGGGTTCAACATGTACTATATTTATATGTAATAGTTAATTTTAACAATGTATAAACCAGTGAAATTTTCCGTCGTAAGAAAATTGGGTTGCCCTATCTGGCTCCGCCTCTGCTGAAGTATAGGACTAAATTTGAACATTTTACTCGAAGTAAGGGCAAATACGAGACGATTTGTGAATAATGAGGGTATGAATGATCCGAAGTATAACGGAGGGTAAAATTAAGATATTTAGGTGTTTTTGGCCTTTCTCCTGTTTTTTGGGTTGAATTGTTGGAAAGTATCCATATGATGGTTTAACTTTCTTTGGTTGAATGTAGGTTTAATGCATTGGAATTTCTTGGAAGGATGAGGAAGAAGAGAATTATGCTTGTTGGTGATTCTATAATGAGGAATCAATGGGAATCTCTTGTTTGTTTAATTCAATCTGTTATCCCTATGGCTAGAAAAACAGTAACCTATGTTGGCCCTACTATGGCTTTCCATGCTATGGTAAGAGTTTTTGCTTATTTTTTATACTGACAGTGTATAGAAGTTAAACTCTTATGTAACTGATAAACTTGTACTAATGGTTGACCGGTGTTTTAAAGGATTTTGAGACAACAATAGAGTTCTGTTGGGCTCCTTTCTTGGTGGAACTGAAGAAAGGACCAGAAAACAAGAGAATATTGCATCTGGACATGATTGAAGAGAATGCAAAGTATTGGAGAGGAGCTGATGTTCTTGTTTTTGATTCAGCTCATTGGTGGACTCACTCCGATAAATATAGTTCGTAAGATAAATTTCATTTTCTTCATGTGATTCTTGAATATATACTAGAAAAACTAGTACTATAACTATGAAGGCGGTTTTCTATGTGTTGAATCATATGAGGTCATGCCATAGTCTAATTGTACCATTTCACTGGCTTCAGATGGGACTTAATTATGGAAGGGAACAGTTTCTATAGAAACATGAACCCAATGGTTGCCTATGAGAAAGGACTAATGACATGGGCTAAGTGGGTTGATTTAAATCTTGATCCTCGAAAAACTCGAGTTTTCTTCAGAAGCATGTCACCTCGACATAACAGGTACTCATTTTAATTACTCCCTCCGTTTCATTTCATATGATGGTATTTGATTGTGCACGGAACCAAAGAACGAAAAAAGACTTTGGTTGCTTTAGAGCTTGTGGTTTTAAACATGTTATGACATTTCTATGACTATAAGAGCAATATCACTAAGGGTAAAACGAGAAGTTCAAAGTTGAAGAGTTTTCCGAATGCCACAACATTGCATCATACTATAATGTGTGTTAAGTTTCAATTATGAATGTTCAATCTTGTATCTTTTACTATGACGCCTTAGGGAAAATGGATGGAAATGCTTCAACCAGAGGGAGCCTCTGGAGTTCTTTAGCCATCCACATGTACCAGAACCACTGCTGGTGCTAAAAGAGGTGCTAAGAGGGATGAGTTTTCCGGTATCTTTCCAGGATATAACAACAATGACAGCTCTTCGAAGAGACGGGCATCCTTCTGTCTATAGTAAGTTTGTAAGCCAGACAGGTAAGCAGCACTTTGGAGACTATAAGTCTGATTGTAGCCATTGGTGCCTTCCTGGAGTACCTGATACCTGGAACGAAATGCTGAATGTCATGCTCTAGTTAGTAAGACGTAACAATGATATAGCTAGGAGGTCATCGTTGAGATGGCTTATTTTCAATGTTAAGTTATCTTTCCTTTTTAGTCTCGCTTGATGTTTTCATCACCACACTTCAGTGCTGAGTGTTCAATGTTGTATCCTATGTAAACAACTGATGTCTGATGCTTCTGAATGTGAGATACTATGTTAGTCTCAATTTTATCAAAGGCGAATAGTGAAGAAGCATTGGTGCCAACACTAAAGAACTACGTACTTAAGCAAGACGAAGCACACGACCTGTTTTTGTACCTTAGTTCAGGGGTTAAGCGTGCCTAAGACAAGTCTTTAAGAACACTACTAGTTCATGAATATTTCATCATCTATTCACTTGTGGGGGAAGAAACTTTAAACTTTAACAGCTTGGACATTGATCAAATGATGGTGTCTATCAATATGATAGCAGCATGCTTGCTTTCACCCTTTTTGCTTTTTTCCTTTGAAATAATGGTCCTTCTCTTTTCTTTTTTTCCCATTCTGATGTAGACAAGTTTATGACCAAAAACAGAACAATATCTCTGAGTGGAAGACAACAAAGTACTTCATAAATTCTGTTATAAAGCATCTAATGCCTACATTTCTAACACTTCTCTGGGATCTTGTATAACAGTTTTGGCCTAAACTAATCAACAACAACATATCTAGTGTAGTCCCACTAAGTTGGTTCTAAAGAGGGTAGTGTACAAAGACCTTACCCCTACCTCAGAGGTAGAGAGGTTGTTTCCGGTAGACCCTCAAACAGTCCAAAAAGAAGGAAGTGAAAGCATAACAACACATTGAGCAGTAACTAAAACAAAAGTAATACGAGAATCAAAGTACAAGAAACAACATAAATTGAAGGACAAGAAACTATGTGAGCAATATTACGATTACTACTATGAACGGATATCGAGACAACACACTACTACCTACTAACCTTCTACATAATCCGTGTCCTCCAACACCTCCTATCATACTGGCCTTAACTAATCGATCTGAAGAATCATTTTCAACCTACATACGAACACCTCCCTCCCCGCACCCCAAATTTTTTTACCAATTCTCAGTATGCTTATGTTGCATCCTTTAGAATTATGCAGCATTTATTTGGAACTAAGGTAATTTAGTTGCATTACTGAATACAGAAGAAAAGAGATGAAACACAAAAACTACAAATATTCCTATAATCTATCCTACTATTGAGGAACAAACTTCTTCCTCAATTTAGCAATCTCCTTGTCATTCAATCCAAAAGCCTTCATCAAGAGCTCCTCTTTAATTCCTGTTCCAAAAACAGCAGATGGGATTTTCACTAATCCAGGATTTTGGCTGTTAAAGCTTCCCAGAATAGTCGCTGGCGAATCGCCAACATTCATCTGGAAGTGAACTAAACCTTTTGGAAACACCATGACTTCTCCTTTCTCAAGAACCTTAGCAAATACTCTGTTTCCTGAATCAACAAACCCTGAGTAAATCTTCCCCTCAAGCACAAATGCAGTTTCTGTTGCTCTCGGATGAAAATGTGGCACATTGACACCATCAACGTCAAAATCAGCACGCACAAATGACATGCCTAATGTGTTCAGTCCAGGAAAGACAGTGGAGCTTACTGGAATGGATGAAAATCCAGTATGCTTAAAGTTTCCTGGATCTTTAATCCCCGAATAGATAAAATCATCGACTGTGACAAGTGATGTATTCTTGCAAGAAAGGAAGATTGAAGAAAACTCTGTTCTTGGAATGCAGTAATCATTAACTGGATCAGGATCATATGCTAGGCCTATATAGCTTTGAAGAAAAATAAATAGAAAAACTATCATTTGAGAAGGGATCATTTTTCAATATTCAAGAATGAAAAAGCTGGAAACTTTATATAGACTATGTTTTCAATTTTCAAACCTTATGAATCTAGACACATAAAAATATATAGTAGCAAAGAATATTGAAACCTAGTGAATGATTCTATTCAAAAAATTGGCCTACTGTTGAGAATTATATATGGAATAAAAGTTTTTCTTTTTTGATGACGTCCCGGTCAGCTTTTGCGCACCTCGACTAATTCCGCGTGATCAGCAATATGTACCAGGTAACTATGTCTATGAAGGCTGGGATAGAGAAAAGTTTCTTTTTATAGGACTAATACTCCTTCAGTCCATTAGTACCTATACTCTTATTATCTATAGTCGTTCATTTTTCAAAACATTGAATTTATTATATTCAAAGGGTGATATAGTAAAATTATCATTCTATTTATTGTTCCTTAAGGGATGAGTACTAAATCAATACTGAACAAGTAAAAATAGATGGAGGGAGTAATTCTTAAAGGACAATGCTGTGCTTCACAAGCAAAGGCTTTGCTTGTGAATTAAGATATGGAGGATTAGTGCTTTGCCATGCTTCTGATGTTGTCTTCTTGAAAGATAATGGCAAAAGGTGATGATTTTAAAATAAGGTCACCAGGAAAAGGAAATAATTTTTTTTCTTGAATTAAAAGACAGATGAATATTATAAGCCATATTTTCACAACTCACCAACCCAAAAGGCAAAAGAAAATGATAAACAATTGATAATGCTACATGATGGACATTCTTTTTCTTTCTTTTTTCTATATCTAAATTGTCAGCCAACTTGTGCATATACCAACAGGTTGAATCCCTAAATTATTACCGTATTGTGAGTTTCATATCTAGATTTTTGGGTGTTCACAAAATCTTTTGAATTATCATAAATTCAAATTCAAATATTCTCTGAGGAATATTACATGCTACGTGAATATCACATTCCAAAAGTTCCTTCAAAGAGTTCCAAATCATAGTACACATGAAGATTTTTTTTTTAGTGAAAAGTTAAAATCCCCCTAAACTATCACTATTTAAATAGTTATAGACCTAAATATTGGGTGTTCCCAATCTTAGTAGCTTAGTTGGTTGGCTACCTGAACTCCCACCATGTTGGTGAGGGTTCGATTCCCCACATTGTAATCCCCATCCCCATTTCCCCTTCCCCAACTCCAATTAAAAAAATTAATCATTGTGTTTGGTAGATTCATTTTTAAGACTTTTTTCATCTTTCACGCGTCTCTCAACAAATTATTCAAATATTCAATCAGAGATTCTTAATGTAAAGATAGTTGTACTCCAAGGAGTAACAAGAACCTGCATAGTTATGAAACTCGAAAAATAATGATAGTTTAAGGAAATTTTTATCATATTTGCTAAGACTTAAGTGCATGATGACAACATTCTTGTGCTCCTTTTAACAAATATCTAAGGGGACCAACTTCGTTTTTCTGAACTTCTGGTAGTGGATTGGATGATCATCAGTACTAACAACTCTTTAATGGTTTAGGTGGATACAATTCCACCATCCCCCCTCTAAACTCCTTCCACCTAGCTAGTCACTTTTTTGACCTTATCTTTTCTCCATCATTTTGGGACATGGTAATGATGTTAGAAACTTTGATTTTATTAAGTCACTATTTTGATTTACTGCATTAATATGGAGGGTTTTTACATTGTAATGCTATCTTTTATATAAAAAAAATATAGGATTAAAAAATCAAGAACTAGATGAGAGGGAAAAGGCAATAATACAATCACACGAAAAAAGTCGTTATAGGAAACAACACTCTTCGCCATTACATGACAATGAATTTAACAATGCAATATGATTTAAGTTACAATCAACATTCTTGTAAACATGCCATATGAAGTGGCTTTTTACTTTTCAGGCACAGGTAGTTGTTAGCAAAAGAAAATAATGTCATGATAATGACAACAACCGCTCGTGCTGTCGTGCACGAGGCTAGTGAGACTAGACGTCACTAAGAAGTTTCGATTGCATCAGATAGATGCTGCCATTTAATTTGTACCTACTTCTTAAAATTTAGTCATTCATACAACTTTATATAGTTGAAGTTCAAGTACGTATAATGGAAGTTCAATCATTTTTGTCTCACTTCCGTCATTTTTGCCCAATCCAAGCCTTTTTGCTTGAACTTCAAACATAAATCACAGAAGTCAAGCAAAAATGACGGAAGTCCAACCATTTTTCCTTACACTTCACATATCTGAAGTTGGTTAGCATGTGCAGAAAGATTTTTAAAATGAGTACAAGTTAAATCGCGATGTCAAAATAAAATTTCACCTGGGCATCTTGAAGACAAGTAGGCTGACAGCAACCGTGCATGTCAATGTTATTTTATCTGAAACGAATCAAATTTCTCTTCTAATTTGATTATACTTTAATACATTCAAGCCTTCATCCTTCTCCAATAGCAATAACAATAAGGTAAAGAAATCACCTAGCGTTTCCAGTGCTCACTCTTATTGAGATTATGAACTATTAAGAAACAAAAAGTTACAACTGTCATGTCTTCTGATCCCGCTAGTGTTTTTAACATTCGATAGAAGGACAATCGGAAGAAATTGTGCACATTTTCATGACATTAGTAGTCCTGTCAGTTTGTTTAGTTTATTCATGACGAGAAGGGAGAGTCACAAATGCATAACATAAATTACGACTCAATCAGAAAACGGACATAATATGTTACATGACAACTGAGATGACTCAAGCCCTTGCATTGATTGGGAGACAAGGTTATACATATAGTGTACATACAAGGATGCGCGCTGGCTAGTAACTTTCTTCACCTGTTTCAGGCCTCCTAAGGTAATAGCGCAGACAGTTTACAAGCACCTGCAAGTTCAAAGATGGAGTTAGAGATAGCAAAAGAGGACAACGCTATGATAGGGAAGAGACTAAGAGAAATCATTAAGCACAACCAATGAAAACGTTAAAGCCTTTAACTGCTCAGAGTAATCTCCAGGTTTTACATACTATCCTACATCAATTCACTGTAGAGTTCCCCATGTTTATATTATTGACCACTTACAACTTGACATATTGTATTTTGGGTCTTTAATTCAAGGAAATGGGGAGATAGAAGATGATGTCACACACTGTACTAGTGCAAGAGGGGTCAAATGGATGCTTGTTTTCGAAGTTTGTATGACAAGAATGTACCACGAAAGTTTAAAGATAAGCTTTCCAGAGTGGTGGTTATGGGGTTGAATGTGAAGAACTCTCATGTTCAGAAGATGGGAGTAGCGGAAATGAAGATGTTGAGGTGGATGTGCAGGTATACTAGGAGAACAAGATTAGAAATGAATATATCCAGGCCAAGGTGGGGTGGCTTTCGTGGTAGACAAGATGAGGGATGCGGGATTGAGAGGGTTCGTACATGTGAAGAGAAGAGATGCAGATGCCCAAGTGCGGAGGTTTGAGGGGTTGGTTGTGGTGAGCTTCAGGAGTGATAAAAGGTAGGCCGAAAAAGCATTGAGAAGAGGTGATTACACAGGACATGATGCATCTCAAGCTTACCAAGGACATGACTCTAGATAAGATGTTATCGATGTCGTGGATTAGAGTGGTAGGTTATAGCAAGTAGTTGAATGTCATCTCATTGTCCAACGAGATAGGTTTCTCCTTGCATACCAGTAGTATTCGCACTATTCTCGTAGTTTCTGGTCCCTTGATTTCTGCGACTACACGTTGTTTATTGTGCCTCAATTATCGTTTTATTTTGTTGTTGTTATTGTTCCTTTTCATTGTATGATTTAGAATGTTTCCCTTATTATTTGCAATGTCTTCATTACTTCTGTTTTCTCCTTTTGAATCTGTTTTCATATGCGTTACTTGAGCCGAGGGTCTTCCGGAAACAGTCTCTCTACCTCCATGAGGGTCAGATCTGCATACTACTCTACCCTCCCAATCCTCACTTGTGGGGTTACACTGGGTGTATGTTGTTGTTACCACTTGACATATTCAGCAAGACATGTTAGCACCAGGAAAAAAATGAAGGGAAATGGACGATATTTGGATTTAGTTTCCACTGCTTTTGAAAGGTCTTAGCTATAAGCCTATAAATCATAAAAAGATACCCCAATAAAGAAACACTGCTAAGACTGTAGGAAGTAGGAACCGCTTCACAACTATATGTTACCTGAGACATAGAACGAGTTAATGCTGCTCCACCGTAACTGACATAGAACTTGTCCTTCGCAATTAGACCCTATACATTTTCAAAAGTGAAGTTGAGGCAAACTAAGAGAAGGAAACTAACATGGAAGAATGTAAGATACACTTCTTCTTTTGGAGAGCGAATGTAAGATGCACTTCTGCACGACAGGGGAACAAAAGAAACTTACTTCTGTATCAATCTCTGCTGATTCGACATGAATGTT
>JAJOOR010001677.1:0-10812 GCA_036250505.1 Solanum acaule
GGGGTGGGAGAGAGAAGGATGAGTTTCTGAAGTTGAGTGTTGTTTGGTTGGGTTTTCGATGGGGAAAAGGATACATTTGGAAATAATGGAAAAGTAAAGGGTAAATTAGGGGAAGGGGAAATACTGTCTCCGTATCCAACAATAGTTGTCCACGGTAGTAAAAATACTTGTCCAAAACATATTGTCGTGATTCCCTTTTTTAGAATCAAACGATGAGAACTTTGACTGACATTTTACGATGTATCTTTTCATCATATTGATATACAAGTTTTGAATATCTAAATTTTTTGTTTTGAAATATTGAATTAATATAATCTAATTTAATTTTGAAAATTAACTAAAATTAACTTTTGAAAAATATAATATAGTAACAATTAAAAACAGCCGGAAAGAGTATTTTTAGAAAATGTATCAAGTCAACCGTGAACAATTATTGTCGGTAGTTATCATGCTATTTATAGAAACTTTGCTAATGTCACTTGTCTGTGAAAAAAAAAGGAGTTAAAAGAAGACATCATATGAAAAGCTGACACGTCATAGGTCTACTTGACGGCGGTTTAGGGGTTACCGACAACTCACAATTTTGTGGTTTTCATGAAAAATAAGGTGGCGTTTTGAATAAATATAAATAAATTAATTAATTAAAGAAGTGTGATTAATTTTTTTTATGTTTCAGACAAGTGTTTAGTTTCCAAAAGTTCTTTCAAAAGAAGTGTTCCAATTGTTGTCTTAAGGCTTTATTTATTTTTATTAAAAAAAAAAAAAATGTTAGATTTTGAATATACATTGAATAATTGAGATATCATGTCTCGATCTAAATATTGAATATATTTTTTGATTAATCAACTCTTTCAATCTTATTTTATACTTGTTATGTTGTTATTTACTTGTTCATTTTTTACTTGACACACAAATTGAAATAGTGAGTTTACTATTCTATCCCTATTAATTGATAGAATTCAAAATTAATTTACTCAATAAAATGGTTTTACCTTTTTCAAAAACATTTAACTCTCTAAATAAATTGAGGATATAATAAGTAAAAAAATATTATATTTTCTTTATTTGTCAAAAATGATAAGTAAAAAGGGACAAATAAAATGTCAAAATTGGACAAATAAAAAAGGACAGAGGGAGTAATAGATTGGAACCATTTCAACATAATACGTCTATTTTGAAACTACATATATTTTTTAGCTTCGATCGTTTGTTGTCCAATCATTAGATCACTATTTTTCTTGACCTTTCGACACTGGTTAGTTGTCGATTCCAATACGATTTTATGATTTTGTGGAGACTTGTGTTTTTGATAAACATTCATCTAGACTTGGTCATTGCCTCAACGTAAGTCGGAGAGAATCAACTAACTCTGAATTTGAGTGTTTGATTGACACGCGCACATCAATCCAGTGGAGAACGATGGAAGAAGAAATATGAGTTAAAAAATTAGAGTTCTTTCGTAATTGAGGAATATTTCAAGTAAAGAAGCTGACTAATTATTTTACATTTGAATTTCTCGTACATTCTACGTTTCTAAAATAAATTCTATCAAATATTTTACATTTTATATGGGTATCTTTATTTCATGTTTTAGACAACAATTTTTGAATGTGCATTATTTGTTTGTTTGTAAATATAATAAATATATAATTTAAATATATAAAATATTCATTTGATAAAACAAAAATATTATTAAAGAAAATAAAATATTTATGCTCATGGTCGCTAATGGTAATGGAGTTGGTTTGTAGTAATAATGATAATGACCGGTGCTAATGACTAATAATGATGGTGGTGATAGTTATAGTAAAGGTGATTAATGTTGTAGTGGCTTAGGGGTGGGCATGGTATGATACGGTATTTGAAATTTTGGTGTTGTAATTTTGGTATTCGTTTTTTAAAGCTATGTTTATCATTACCGTACCAATTTAATTTAGTATGGTTCGGTATTTTGAGGTTTGATTTTGATATTCTGCGATATGGTAAATCGGTAATCATATAGTTGTTCAACTTTGACTAATATATACTCGTATAATAGAGTATTATGAATTCGACAATTCAAAAAAGGGTTTCAATTGTATCATATTAACACATGTAGAAATATGTATATATATATATATATATTCAAAAGAAAGTACAAACAACTTATTTTGTTAATCAGTTACATTTAAATATATTTCAATCAAAATAAAGTAGTCAGACTTTTAACTTCAAAATATTTAGTTTATACTAATACTATGTTGCATATTTGTTAGTATTTTAATAATATATATGAGAAAATTCCAGAAATAACAAAGATAGTAGACATAATAAGGCTTCATAACTATAGTTTCAGTAATTGCGCTTTATAGCTATAATTTTGTTTACTATGAAGGTTGTGGTTTGTATATTTCGTTTGTCCGTTTGTATATTTCGTTTGCGAATACACAAATAAGGTAAGTATATACAAATTTTGTATTTATACATTTATGATTTTTTCAAAACTCTGTTTGTATTGCTTGCCAATATACAAACATAGTAATTTATTATGAATTTTTCATAAATCGTATACAAATAACTAAGGTAAGCATATACAAATTCTAAATTTATAAAACCAGGAACCAAATTATACAAATTATTGATTTATATAATCAGGCGAATTATACAAATTCTTGATTTATACAATTAGAAAACCGAATAGCAAATATTTTTGAAACTGTAGTCACAGATTAAAAATAATTGAAACTATAGCTATATTACATAATATACTCTAGATGTTTGTTATGTGTGTCTGCATGTGCGCGCGTGTTATTTATGTGACTAAATACATCGATATGATATTCAGTATTTTGGTATGTTGTTTCTAAAACCCATATATATATATATATATATATATATATATATCATAATGAAGTTGTATTAATCGAGGATACACGACAAAATGAATTGTTCTATTTCCAAAATTTACCTTCAAAAAGCATAGATTTTTTTTCTCGAATCATGCGTTTACCAAAATTACAATATTAAATTTTTTGTTTTGATATGATAATTCGATAATAATAATGTGGATTGATGTTAATAGTTGGTGATGTCAATGATTTATTAGAAATGAACTTATTATTTTTATTGTTTGGTTCTGAAATTTTATGGAAAAAAACATGAAAACATATTTGTATTTTTGTAGTCTGTAGTATGGTCATAAAATTTCCCTTTTTAAAAGGAAGAAATAATATTTTGATCATTGTGTTTTGTTTGAGAAAAGTAGAAAACGATCAAAATGGTCCTTAGACCTGCAATAAAATGTGTTCATTTAATTCTTTATCCTAAATCTGATAAATTTGTCGAAGAAACATTCTATTTTCTATTCTACTATATTATAAAAGGCAGTTAACCTGCTCAAGCAAGCAGCAGGTCAACATGCCTGCTTGCTGCATGAGGGTGATTCTGTAATTTTAATATTTTTAGCATTTTTCATTGGCTTGATTTGTACATCTATCAATATTAATTTGCTATTTTTAATTGTAAAGACAATTTTATCCTTTGTAGGTCAAGTCTATTTTTGTGATGAATCACTTTGGTGTCCGCGTACATGATTGCCAAGTGTTGCTAGCATGGACTTTCTTCTCTAAATCAAATTTAATTGAATAGAGATTTTAACTTTAGTATTAGTTGAAAATTTTCACTTAATTGTTTTAGTAAATTCAAATAAAAATCGCATTATATCATTTTGATGTTATTTTATTTGACTTATTTTTTTTTAAAAAAATTGATCATATACTTAAAATTATATTTAAATTATCATAAAATACAATAATTAATAACTTAATATATTTGCGTGTGTATTTAAATATATTATGGAAAAAAATACTATTTATCACAATAACTAACAATTTATAACATTTACAAAAAATATAAAAAAATTTGGTCGATTCTCAAAATTTTATCATTGTTACATAAATTGCGACATAGGAGTAACCTATATCATTTTATAATACATAAAAAGTAATATAAATTACAATAAATATAATTTAAAGTACTTAATTATATTAAAAAATTATTTAGCCTTTTAAATTACATGCGTGTCACATAAATTGAGACAAAAAGAATAAGGGAAAATTATGTGGTTAAGCAAACTTATACTACTTAATTACTCATCATAGTTATAGTTTGCTATAATAACCACTCGCGACTAACATTATACATTAGTTACGTGGGCTGCTTCGATTTTGTATAATTTGTCACGTTTGTATACGTATAATTCGCCAGAATATACAAATACATATGTATAATATACAATTATCTCATCGATATACATATATAATTCACCTCTCTCCCACTCTCTGCCCTCTCTCGCTCGCCTCTCTCCTCCCTCTCCCAATCTCGCTTGCCATATATACAATGCATATATATAATATACAATTATCTAACCGATATACATATACAATTCACCTCTCTTCCACTCTCTCGCTCGCCTCTCTCCTACCTCTCCCAATCTCGCCTCTCTCCTACCTCTCTCAATCTCGCTTTCCATATATGCAAATACACATGTATAATATACAATTATCTAACTGATATACATATACAATTCACCTCTCTCCCACTCTTTGCCCTTTCTCGCTTGCCTCTCTCATCTCTCTCATAGTCTCGCTCGCCTCTCTCCTCCCTATAACATGTAGCTACAAATTGTAATTATCAAACTATAGCTATGAAGAATAATTAGAATATTTTTGAATGGTTATATGTGAAAGTTCTTCAAAGAATAATATGTATTGGGCCCATGCTAGCACGGGCTCCTAATATCTAGTTATAATTATAAGTTTGACTATAAACCCACGTACCAAACAAAAAATTTAATATTCTTAAATAGCTTCAAAGAAATATTTTAATCACATTTAACTCCATTTTCGTTACTTTTTCCATAAAAAAAAATCATTATTTCTCTTTCATTTCTTAAACAACCAATGATCCATTTTCCCCAAACCCATCACTAGGGATGGCAACGGAGGGTGCGGGGCAGGTTGAGTTTAACCCGTAATTTTTTTAATTTACTCCATTTCTCTTCATATGACAATCTTTTTCATCTTAACCTGCTCCATCCTACCCTGCATAAATTCATCCCCGCATGAACCTGTCCCGCATAATTTTTATAATATTTTATTTTCTAGTTAAGTTTGATACTAAAAATAAAATTCATACAAATAAATTCATTTTTCAGTAAGTTGTCTTAATTTAATAGGATAGTGACTTGAAAATTTATTTTTAGAGGTCAATTGGGAAACATGTAAGAAATTTATTGAACCACTTTCATTTACTATATTGAATATTTTAGTAGCTTTCTAGAGATTATCTTAATAAATAATGTTCTATCACTCTTATAATATATAAAAAGTTAAAATTAAGTTTGGACCCACATAATAAAATCACATATACCCGTAACTCGCCCCGCCCCGCCCCGCATTAGTTTTTAAAAAACCAATTCAACCCGCTCCGCATGACCTAAAACCCACCCGCCCCGCATCCGCCCCGCCCCATTACCATCCCTATCCATCACTAAATGCGGCCCGACCAAATCCATTGTTCTTATTCATGACTTCACCGGGGAAGTATTGTGGACGTGGTAATTTCAAATCGTCACATCAATTAAAAATATTTCATTGACTTGACTACAATTTATATTCTCTTCGTTGTTTTGATAACTTTTCAGGGCATAATATATATTAGAAGAATTTTTGCATATAGTCACTTAAAATAACTTATTTAGGCTTCATATAGTTTGCTAATTACGATTCGTAGCTACATGTTAGAAGGAGGAGAGAGGCGAGCGAGGGCAGAGAGTGGAGACAAGTGAATTATATTTGTATATCGTTTAGATAATTGTATATATGTAACTAGTATGTATATGTATCAATGATTGTATTTGTATAATTTATGTTTGTACAAAGAGTGAGAGAGAAAGACAAAAGAGAACTGAGCGGGAGAGATTTATATTTGTATAATTATAAGTGTATAGGGCGAAGAGACATGTATTTGTATATTCAGTCTCTCTCTTGCTTTTACAAACACAATTATGTATTTGTATTTGTATAATTTGTGTTTGTATAAAGTGAGAGAGAGACTGACAAAAGAGAATCAAGAGAGAGACCATGTAGGGAGATGAGAGAGGCGGGGGAGAGATGATTGAAAAAGAGGAGAGAGGCGAGCGAGATTCAAGAGAGAGGCGAAAGAGAGGGGGAGAGGACAGAGGCGAGAAAGAGAAAAAGATAGGAAATAGGTGAGAGAGAAGAATGTAATTATAGCTAGAAGTTATAAGTTCCGAATTGTAATCAATGCAAAGTGTAGCTATGTTAGCTAATTAACTAGTATATGTTTGCTTAACAGCGTAATTTCCTCTATATATTAAGCCTATTATTTGTATTAATTATATCAAATACGAACAAATAAAATTTTGTGACAAGCTACATTTAGTTTTGCTAGCCAATAATATCTCTATTTTGGCTTTGATATTGTAGATTTATTTAATTGTTCTAAGATTTTCGGGATGTTTTGATATTCTTATCTCTTTTAGCCCAAGTTAGTAAATGTAATATATCTGGCTATTGTGGATGTAGCTCAATTTATACTTTACAATCCATAAAGTAAATGATGAATCTGATGCTTGAGGGCTTTAGTAAAAAAATGGATCAAAATATATTCTTCATACGTAGATTCTATACATAAATAGAGAATTTTTTAGTGAATATATCGATTTGAAGTTGGTATGTCGTGATTTCTAAAGTACGAGTGTACTACTATGAATTTGCATTGATCGGTTTCCAAGTGATTTTTGTTAGAGAGAGTGGAAAAAATGAAGTTACATTTGATGAAACTCAATAATGGTGTATTTTATTTGTCCCGTGGGTTCCACCATTAAACTTAACACTTTTTTTTGAGTAAATCTGATAGGTTTAGGACAAAGGATTAGAATAAACACTTTTTATTATACATCAAAAGTCATTTCAATCAAAATAGTATATTAACTATCAAAATAAAGCAACACTATAATGACTCATATATTAAAGATCATTTTATCTGTTTTGTTTTATCAAAAGTTCAAAGTTATACCAACTAAATACATTCAAGATTCAATCAACTTTAAATAAAACAACAAAAAAAATATAAGTTGAATATCGTATTTACTAAAAATAAAATAAAAAGCTCTTTTTAGTGATGAAATGTCTTTGTCTTTAATTTAAATGAAGAGGCTAACGTCTTAGCTTAATGTATAACCAACAATTT
Organism: Solanum acaule; assembly: GCA_036250505.1. Classification (NCBI taxonomy): domain Eukaryota; kingdom Viridiplantae; phylum Streptophyta; class Magnoliopsida; order Solanales; family Solanaceae; genus Solanum; species Solanum acaule. The sequence continues at coordinate 7,255 of JAJOOR010001677.1, forward strand.
GTATTTTAACTGTATTTAAGGCTTGATTTTCTTTTGTTCAATCATTTATGTTATTTCATCTTTGGGAAAAAAATAATTCCATGGCAATCATAAGAGAATCCAAAATTTGCCTTTTCTGTATAATAACGCATTATTTTATCTCAAATTAGTTCTCTTTCATAAATTTTTTGAACAATATGTACTAAATTTGTAATATTTTCTTAATGAAATAAAATAGGGCATCCATCTTTCAACAATTGTATTGCATGCGTGATTTTACTTTTAAATTTTTCTATGTTGGGATAATTACGACTTTAAATACTTTGAAGTTGAATAACTATTTTATAAAATACGTGTCAAATATATAAATTGTATATGTTTATACTAAATATTAAATATGCATATACTATTTTGTCGGTCATATAACCACTGTAGTGAAAAATGCATATTTAAATTATGAATATGTTTAGATGTAGATGGAAAAAACACTACAAATATGACGTATTATGATACTAATATGCATATCTATTACACAATAATACAATACGTATATTTCAACCATATTGATAAATAAATTTGATTGAATTGCATTTTTATATATATATACATATATATATTTTCAATATAATCAGCTAGACACCATCAAAGATTCAGCCACAATAATTATAAGATATTCTTCATTTAATTTAACCAAAGCATTTAATTAATTATTAGTTCTGACATTAAAAATTAAATGAAAAAAATAAAAACTTAGAGAAAACATGGCCCTCACTAGGTAAGGATTCTGCCAACCAAGATCTCCAAGGATGTGAAATTACTCCTTTTTTAAGTTAAAGAAAAAATAGTCAAAATACCTTTTGAGGATTTATTTTGCTTCATATGAAAAAAAAAATCACTTGTTTTTAATGGAAAACATGTAGTCAAGAGTATCTTCATCCTTATCCCAATCCTCACTTTGATATTGTCATATTAAAGTATTATATCATAATTAACACTAATTATTTTTTAATTTTTTCATATTTGATTGATCTAAAATTTCGATAAGACAGCTTACTAAATAAAAATATCGGGAAAACAAGTTTTACAAATGATATATTACTTAATCACGTGCTCTTCATTCCTCAACGCAACTTAGTTTCACCCTAACCCCGTAAACAACATCCTAATCAGTCATCACCGTACCCTCCTAACTTGAAACCTACTATTATATTTTTTAAAATTATATATAAATACTTTTAATTTTTTTTTTATGTACCGACAAATAATAAATAAAACACAGACTTATTTTCTCAAAAAAATATTTTCTTCACACCCTAAATACACATAATTAAAAGAAAATAAATTCTGATTTGAATATTTAGTGTATGACATATATTAGTCTTTAATAGAATCAACAAGGAAAAATCTAACATAAACACAAAAAAACAAGACAATAACACAACAATCATAAATAAAAAAATGCTCTTTCTTAAAATTGGAGTAGATGAAGTATTTAAGAACATATACTAATAATTATTAATTGCCTAATTTCTTTAATTCTATCAACACGTATATATCACTTCTATATATAACAAATACATCATTTCTTAAAAATTCGAATAGCTGACGTATTTAAGAACATATACTAGTAGTTGCTAATTGCCTAATATCTTAGAATTATATCAACACGTATATATTATTTTTTTTCATATCGTTCTAATTTTGTTAGATTATCAAATATTTAATAATGATAAAATATTATTCAAACATTAGTACGCGGTTTCAGTTATTACTCTCCGTAAAAACCTCTCAACCAAAATTCCCCTTCTCTAGCTTAGCAACAATAGTGAAATTCCAAAACTCACCCCTTTTCTTTTCCTCTCTAAATCATCTCACATTTTCATCTGTTAAAAGAACTAGAGAGAAAAGAAAAGGAAAAAATAATCAGAAAACAGTTTAACAAATTTACAAATTGGGGAAACAAAAACAAAAAAATACACAAAAAAGGGTTTTCAATTCCCTTCTTTTCTCTCTCCCACGTTTGATTTTTTTCCTTTTTCCCTCTATCCCTCTTTTTCTCTCTCTATCTCTCTATTTTTTTTTCATTCATTTTCCCTCGCTTTCCTCGATATCTTCAATTCTCCGGGAAGCTGGAACGATAATTTCCATTTTTTCCGGGAGAATTTCACCTCCGTTTCTCAGCTACAGCTATACCGTATGATTTTCAGGTACCTTAATTTCATGATCCTTTTTTTAAAATTTTTTTTGTCGATCAATTTATATGTGTAAATGTATATTTGTTCGTATTAATGTGCATCGATTTGCATTTGGTGGATTTTTTGTGGTTTTCATAAAAGGAATATTGATCATGTTGTATTGAATTGTATTGTTAGTTTAAATGCAATGTTTGTTTTGATTGATACTGGTTAAATCCATTCGTTAGGTAATGACGATAATTTTCATTTTGCGTAAGTATTGATTTGGTGTGATCATTGTATAATGTAGGTTTTATCGTTCAGATTGTTGATGTGTGATATTATGTAAGGATGGAAAATGATATAATCTATTCAAACATTATACTCCTTAAAATAATACAGTACAGTACGATACATTACTTTATGAAACAATACATAACAGCCATCTAAACAGAGTAGTGATACAACCGTTTTGTTTTGGGTAGAAAGCTCTGCTTAATTTATGTGAAATGTGTAGTTATTTTTTTTTTGATGATGGTGATGATGTAGAATTATTTTTGTATTGAATAAAATGTGGAAATGATATGGGCATCAACATTGGCAGGATAAAGCTAATCTTGGCCTTGGTATTGCACATAGCAATCCATGTATTAATTATTGTTGATGTCCAGCTATTTTTTTATTTTTTTTTGGAGTACAGCAATGTGAACCTAACTATAGGGTATTTGCGTAGGATTGGAATTGAAAAAAATGTGGGTGTTTTTGCAGGAATGTGTATTCTGTGTTGCAACTGAGGGAAGGAGGAATTCATCCTATGTGAAGTCGAGGGGTATACATATATACATTAACATTTTATCGAAGACGGAGGGATTGAGAGCTTGTTGTACAGGATTAATCGTCTTTTAATTTGTGATATTTCTGTTATTTTTTCCTGCTTTTCTTTTATGATTCTATTTGAGGAATCAATTTCTGAATTGAGGCTGGACGATTGATTGGATGTGCAATAGAATATGGATTCTCAAAATTCTCCCCCGACGACCAGCCAGGTCAACTGTTGTTACTGCGGGTGCAGCAGTTGTTCTGCAATGAACAGGTCCTATTCAGGGACTTGGCTCCGATCTGTGAAGCGAAAATTTGATGAATATAATGAGAATAAGTTTATGATCCCAGGCTTTGTCTTACCTCTAAATGCTCGTATTGAAATTGAAAATGAATGTACAGCACTTAGGGACATGGTAAGTAAGCAACAACACACAATTCAGGATTTAGGTGCCGAGTTGGAGGAAGAACGAAATGCGTCTTCCTCGGCGGCGAATGAGGCCATGTCCATGATTTTGAGGTTGCAAGGAGAAAAGGCAGAGGTTCAGATGGAATTTAAACAATTCAAGAGGTACACTGAGGAGAA